>CALNHX010008205.1:0-63600 GCA_940337035.1 Agriotes lineatus
AGACAAGTGGGGCAAAAAATTCACAAATTTACCGTATGAAGAAGCAATGTGCACGAAAGAGGGCTAATTTAGATGCATTGGGCTTAAAACCAAAAACCGTTCGCGTCATGGACAGAAGCTGAAAAAGAATTGACCTTAAATATGTATGTACCACAAATCTCCAGCCCTCTACTTTTTTATGAGAGAAAAATAAAATTTACTATGCCCTCCAAATCTACAATAGTTTCATGGTTAAGGTTAAACCAACTTAATACAGGCACCAGTACGGAACTAATGAAAAAACTGGCTGTTAAAGTTAACAGCATGACCGATGATGAAAAACAGTGTGTCGTATTACTTGACGAAATGCATTTAAAGAAAGGTCTAGAATATAATCCACGCCAAGATATGATTGAAGGTTTCGAAGATTTAGGACATCTTGGACGGAAAAGCAAAATCGCCAGTCATACACTAGTGTTTATGGCAAGAGGACTTATTCACGAATGGAAGATTCCTGTCAGCTTTTATGTTTCTTCAGGTACCATTAAACATGGAGAGCTATCTTCCCTCATTATTAAAAACATCGAAGAGTTACAAAGAATAGGACTTAAAGTGCGTGCTGTTACTAGTGACCAAGCTGCTACGAATAGAGCTGCATTTTTAAATCTAGGAGTTACTGCAGAACAGCCGCACGTGATAAAAAGCGTACGGAATAATCTCCTATCAAAGGATTTTTACGTGGAGGGCAAGAAAGTTTCTTGGAAAGATATCGAAGAGACATACAAAATAGATAAATCTTCTTGTACTGTTCGAGCAGCTGTAAAAATCACGGATGAACACATCTACCCCAATACTTTCCAGTGAATGAGGGTTAAATTTGCAACGCAAGTGTTTTCCAACACCATGAGTGCTACGATAAGAACTGCTGTTGGAACGGGCGAGTTAAAAAGCACCAGCGCTCTGGATACTGCAGAATTCGTACAGAAAATTAACTATTTATTTGATTGCTTAAACAGTCGAATGCTGAACGACCGTAACCCATATGCATGTGCTCTATCCGTCAACGTACCGCGTACTGAAAATAATTTGAAAGAGTATTTGCAGTGGGTTAAGACTTGGCAAACATATACACCTAATAACAAGGTGAACCAAGGTGTTTATTGTTTTAACGGACTTATTTTAACCATGCAGTCAGTTATGGAGTTATGGAAACACTTAAAACAAGAAGGGTATCGTTTCCTCCTGACCAGCAGACTAAACCAAAATCCTCTAGAAAATCTTTTCGCGGTCCTGAGGTATAGGGGAAGCAATTCTTCGAACCCCACAGTAAAATCTTTCCGCCAAGCACTACAGTTCAACATGCTGGTTAAATTGCAGCATCCTACAGAGAGCTCCAACTGCGAAGTTGATGAAGATGCTGTTGTCAACATGGCGAATGTTGAAGTGCCAGAAAAAGACGTCATGGGATATGTTGAGGACATACCATTTACAGTTGCTGAACAAACTGAATTAGCAGAAGATGGTGACCTCAGTTTACTCAGTGAGGTAATAGAAGTTTCAACACAACCAAATCAAGAAGCCACATTAGAATCTTGTGCGACGGTATATGTAGCTGGTTATGTCATTCATAAAACGCTTTTACGTTTTAATTGTGATCAGTGTCAAAATATGTGCAGCCGTGACTCTGTAGTGCATCATAACGAACTGTTTTTACAGCAAAAAGACTATGGTGCGGGCGACTGCGTTATTTACCTAAAAAAACCTTCAAGTATTTTAATAAAAATAGTTACAATGTTACTTGAACATTTTGAATATTATTTCAAAAATAGTAAGTCGTGTGTAAGTTTTAAGAAAACATTAGCATATAGTGTAAATAAAATGAAAATTTTAGTACCAGGGTGGCTTAACGAGCAAGACACATGTTACTCTCATAAACTGTTTTTAATTAATCATTTAATTAAGTGCAAACTCCATAAAACGTTGAAATGGCTATCGCAAGATTTAAGGACTACAAACCAGTCTGGTACACGCAACAAAAAAATACAACATTTAAGTAATGTTTAAAGCTTAAAAAATGTACATTTATATGCTTACAGATATATTTGTGTACTTCCTATTCTTTGTAACTTTGTATATTATATTGTTTTATTGTATGTAATATTTACACCTTGAAAATCTCATTCATTTAATAGATCATTGAAATTGGCGAGAGTAAGAAATGTATAACATCTTTATTTCAAAATATTTTAATTTAAACTGGCGTTAATGGATCTGACTCAAATTTCCTATAATCTGCCTTTAAAAAAAAGTAATTAAACCCGTAAAAGGTTGGGGCAAATGGGGGTTCAATCCCTAACAATAGGTACCTAACTCTTTATTAACAAATTATTATTTATATCGCCCAAAAATTAAGTCAAATGCAAGTAATAATAATTTATTTAAAAATAGCTATTTGGCATAATTTTTGAGCGATTTAAGTATAATAATAATAATAATAAATGTCGTTTATTGAGCAAAAATAAATAAAATTGTTATTTTACAATATACTTGAATTATGAATACATAAGTTGCTCAAAGGGGCGAAGTTCAGGCGTGCTAATCGAATTAGCATACTGTTCTACCACTTAACCCCAAGGTAAATAAAGAAAACAGATAATTTGTTAAAAAAAGGTGTATTGTTGGGTATTGAACCCCAACCCTCGATTAGTTTGCAGCTCCTTAACCACATAAGTTCTTTTTGGTTTCTACTCTAATTTACGTTTAAAGTGCGGTAATTTAAACTAGAGTATAAATTATTAAATAATTGTGAGTTTTCTGTGAAAACCGCCCCGATTCATTTTTTTTAATAACAGATTGTACAGAACTTGGGTCAGATCCCTAATCACCAAATTAAATTTTTGCATACATTTCTGAAAGATAATTTAATGTCGATAATAAATGTTCGAATAATATAGTCTTATTCTTTGCTGAGACTATACATAGAGAGATCGCCAACTTAAATGTGCCTAAATAGACATTTTTTAATGCATCAAGTAAATGAGATATTCAAGGCGTACTGTTTTAATAGCCGTACTCTATACGTATCAACTTCACAAGATACAATATTATTTTTGTTTTTATTTGCTTTTTAAAATCGATCACTGTAAACTATATTAATCGTCAACATTACTTGAACAATAATTTCCTCTCGTATTAAAATTTTTAAATAAAATCCGTATATTGTTTATTAATGTTTTTTTTTTCATTATTTGTACATAGCTAATTCTATATTCATTATAGAATTTTGTGAGAATAAAGTGGGGACAATACGTATTCCGTATAATCTTGTGCTCCTCGGTGAACTTTTTGTTGAAATTATATTAGAAAGCTCTTATGTAATTTTTAT
This sequence comes from Agriotes lineatus, assembly GCA_940337035.1. Classification (NCBI taxonomy): domain Eukaryota; kingdom Metazoa; phylum Arthropoda; class Insecta; order Coleoptera; family Elateridae; genus Agriotes; species Agriotes lineatus. Next base: position 3,365 of record CALNHX010008205.1, read on the forward strand.
AGGTACCTAGCTACCTATTAAATGTTTAAAAGTGTTGCATGTGAAACTTATAAAACATTTATTTTACTTGGTACGAGTTCATCCGATTGACAACAAATGTTTTAAATAATAACAAAACAAACCAAAGAATATACACCTATATTTAATATTCTTTGTAACAAACTTAACTTACATGTAAGCAGAATCAAACTACTTAAATATTCTTTGGCAGAATACAAGTTTATTTCGGGTAGGTTCTTGCAACACTGTTATAGCTCAAGAATGCTAATGACGCATTTACCTGCTGAATGTCACTGATAAGGTAATCACTTTGACGCTAGGAGCTTCCAGCGGCATTTTCGAACAAAAAATTATATATTTAACCAAGTAAATAGTTATGCAACCCAAATCACAGCATATACTTTATAGCCCATAAGGTTGTCCTCCTTCCTCTATCTATATTCTTTGCTAGTACATAATATAAATTCAATTGTCGGTTTGACGACATGCACACTGCACAGTGGGAGATTATCGATCGTAGATTAATGGTTTTGGTATTATTATTATTATTATTAATGTATTAAATGTATATTTCGTAAATATTTGTATAGAGAAACTCTATACTTTGAGGGTAGAGTAACAGAAATACTTTGCTATATTTTCATAGCGGATTTTACGTCACACATTGACAAAATAAGTTTACACAAACACAGGCTCAGTTCTCAACCCTTGTGGAGATACTGTTTTACGAAATACTGGAAGAGGATAGTAAAATAAAACTGGTGACACCTTTTTCACTAATAGGAGGCGTATTTATGAAATGGTTTTACGTATGGCTTTAGAAGTAGAAATTAGCAACACATAAATGTTTTACTGAATCTTTTTAATGGGCATACGTTTTGTTGTAAAAAATATGTACTGAAAGGCATAGTTTACTTAAAGGTTTCATTAGCTCTTTCATTTTTTTCTTACAACCACAAGCCTTTGCGAAAAACTCAATACATTATGGGTTACTATTTGCAACCCCTTAAGGACATACGTAAATAATATAAAAGCATTTCATTAAAAAGTCTTCTATTGGTAGAAATAATCTGCCAATTTTCATTTTAGTAATATAATTTTAACCCCCCTCTAATATCTTAGTAAATATTTGGAATTAAACCTATGTTTATATAAACACTTGTTTGCCAATTCTGACGTAGAATCCGCCATTACAATATAGCTAAGCATTTCAGTTACACCCTGTATGCAGGGTCTATTAGATAGAATCTTACACGCAAACCATGAGATATGGTTCCTGGGATCAAAATAAATCAATTTAGCCCAGCCAACTTACATCCAGACTTTCTGAATAGATATGATTTTTGTTAATAGCAATAAAACGCTTCGTTTCATAGTGGTGAAGATATGAGTTACTGTAGTAAAGGGCCACTTTTTCTACTCGCTCAAGGAATATTGTTTCCGAGTTTTTCATTAATTTATGCCATACGCACAACGCAGAGAAGAGAAGCCACAAACAAGAGATGTGACAGTTAGATTGTCAGTTAATCTTTATTTCAAACTCTTACAATACAATTTTTTAAAGAACAGCTAAATATCGACCACTTGGGCAACAGTGATAACAGATCAAATAAAGCTAAAATATCTTTTCTTGCCATAATACGTCATGTACGTACCGAATATGAAACTAGTTGTTCAATTTCTTTTGTTATTATTAATAAAAACAGTGAAGAATTTTGAAGCCGCTGCCACTGAAACAAATCACTCTTAAATGTAGGAAAGTTCGATTACGTTGAATTTTTTGACTTCAGGAACCACACATCTAAATTTTTTTATAGGGCTATGATACTTACGTATACCCCGTCTAAAAAAAGATACTATTCACTAAGATTGCTAAAAATTTAATAAAATTCCAGTTCTCCCTGTGTTAAACGTGTAAAGCTAATCTGTGTAGCCTCGATTGCTTTGACAATCGGGTACTGTGATCTAATCTGGAAAGCTTTTGAAGCTTCTATCAAGCAAAGTTAAACTCATTAGTATCACACTTCCTACATTAATGAACAAAGACTGAAAGAAGCTTAATTCATTAATCCATAATGGATTGAGAAAACGGGGGAATCTATTCTCTACTGTTTTCGTGACACAATCTCTGTCAATCCAAGTATACTTAGCAGCTTTATATATTTTTTAGAATGTTATATAATGTTTTAAAGGGATGCTGTTTATTAATTATATTACGCATCGTTTTTTCTCAAGTTCTACAAATTAATACAATTATCGGATGATTTCGAAAATATGGGTTACAACTAAATAATCGAAAATATTCTATTACTTTAAAGAGATTTCGTGCAGGTAATTTTATGGAAAGCATGGAATTTATATAAAATTTGGTGCCAAACTTGTAGGAAAGACGTTGAAGTGCAAAAATTGCGATAAAATTAAAATGAACCTACAACAATGTCGTTTGTTATTTAGAAAAAATTTGGATCAAAACTGCAAAGGAAAATTAATATTATTGGAAAGCAAACTGGGCTTAGAGATTGTTTCCGGAAAGGTTGGAGTAAAGGTGCTTTAACAAGAATTAGTGATGTAATTGGCAGATTAGTACACCGTTCGATGGATTTTCCTATATAATCACTTGGATAATGTAAATTTAGTTAAACTGCGATATTTAACCTCGTTATATTCATATAACGTAGCAAACTGTACCTTTTAATTAAGAAAAAAATATATATTTATTTCCAGATTTGATCATGTATACCACGTGTAAACGCTGAATACGCAACATATGAATTCCCATGTTAAATTTTCAATGCTAATGCTAAAATGACTTCCATATTGATCCTAGAATCAAAGTGTACATACGAAAGCTTTAGGGTTCAATTTAGACTGTCTGACTCAGTTATTACTCTAGGTTATAGGTTTTTCTGCAAAGCAAAAAAAATGGAAAATATGCAATCAAACTTTAATCAAAAATCAGGAGTTGCCATGGAATGATCGTCATCGGTGTGTTATTTAGCTGGCAAACGTCACTTAAAGTTAAATTTTATTTGTATGATTTAACTTATTTATCAATGAAACAATAATTATTAGTACAATACGCAGTGTACAAAATTGTTCTTATAAGGAAATATGATGATTTTTTTACATAGTAGTGAATTAACGCAATTCTGCAATAACATCTTAATTTGGCAGCTTCTTTTATTTTGTTAAGGTTTGATTGCATAATTTCCACTGTTCTGCTTTGTAGAAAAACTTTTAAAGTAAGATAATAACTGAATTAGACAGACTAAATTAACCCCTAAAATTTTTGTATGTATACCTTCGCTCTAGGGTAGCGCTAGGCTTGCAATAAGCAAGTCCTCGGTTCGAATCCCGCGGGGGCCGGAATTTGTTCGCAACCTTCGCGATTGAAATCGGGCTTGGTGAGACCATTCACAGTTGGGCACCAAATTAATACTCAGAACCACAGACCTAAAAGATAGAGTAACAAGGTCAACACATCACGAAGATACACACCGCACACGATGGTTGCTGCGCAAGTATAAAAGGCGCGCTCCAACTTTGTAAGCCTAATCCGGGGCAAGTTGAGCATTGTACAGCCAGATGCAAGCGTATAAAGCACCAGCTTCTACACCGCAAGGTAAAATGAGGTTAAAAAAAATACAAACATATATACATACTTTGGTTCCAGGATTAATGGGAAAGCCAATATTTTAGCATTAAGCATTTAACGTGGGATTTCCTATATGGCGTAGTTATAAAAATAATTCTTGAACAAATATAAACTATTCAATTAAAGAATCTGTAAGGTCTCACTAGAAAAGAGTACGAATGCTTGAAAACATTGTTTACATATAGCGAACTAACGCATTCCTCGTGTAATCATAATTATAATAATAATAAATTCATTCTCATATTATGAGACCATTTACGTAAGTAAATTCTGTTTTCTTTCTGGATGAGATAACTAACATGATACTATTTGAAATTTTCAATTTAATTAATATGTGCAGTTACATATTTTTTAAAATATCATATATTGATTATAGCCTATATTGCCAATGTGGCTATAATTATAAATAGCGACATTTTCAAACTTATTGTTGAAACAGTAGCTTCTAAAAATGTCAGAAATCAGTTCAATAAAACAAAAACTGCTTTTCCAGTTCAATCTACACAATTTAAAGATATGTGAGATATGGAAATATGTGAACGTAATATTTGGTATAATGGTGTTAGTGACGATGTTAGACAACAAAATTAAATTCGAATTACAATAATGCATACAGAAGTTATGTTACACATATGTACTGAGTTTTAGTATACTAATAAATTACAAAATTCCAAAAGTGTAATAGTTTTTGAACAAAGTCAATAGTAGAACAACTATACCTTTCCTCATCGAATAATTATGTATCAGCATTTTATCTAGTAGAGAATTTACTTTTGGATATTGAATTTAGCTAACTTCTCTTCTATCACTTCACTCAAAGCGTTTCTTATAAAGCAGTTTCAATTAGAGATGTGCGCGTGAGTGAGCTTTAACCGCTCACGTTCACGCACTCTCACGTTCACGACGTGACCCACAGCTTTTATTTGAAAATTCAAACAAAGATAGAACAGAATGTTTAAGTTTAAAACCAAAAAAATTCCCGTAACAAGATTAAATATGTTTTGCACTTGAAATATTTTACGTGATATGTTGCAATCAGAATAGTAGATACAAAAGAAATAAATGAAAATTGACTACAATACCTTACAACACTTCTTGTAACCGTCCTCAAAGACATTACCTTTAATAGTATAAACTGTCATTGGAATTGACGTTTCCCTTACTGATACAAGTACACAAAGGTATATGTTGCTAGGCAACACTTCTAATTCTTAGGTTTAAAAGTACTTTTACGTCCAAGGAATTAAAAGTAAATTTTACTTGGTCGCCTATAGACGCACACACGCAATTGACTGTAGACACAACATTCACAACACAACACAGGTGCGAAGCATGGTCGCTGTAGGCTGCCACACAGAAGTACAACGACCTCCCGCTCCAGCTCCAAATCTTCTACATGGTGGGCAGAAGGGGAGCGGGGCACCCTGCAGTGTTTCATTCGTTACTAAGTATTTAACTTGAAATTAACGTGGAACATGAATCACGCCTTGGAAATGTTCACTTACGCCCGATTTTCAAATATTACTCACGTACACGACGGGACCCATCGTGACCCAGTGTGGCCCGACTGTTTTCATATCATGCGCCCATAAGCCAAGATATGCAGTGTAATAAAAGGGAAGATGTGATAACAAAAAGGCGTAAGAGTAGACTAAGTCACGTTGGAAAATATATTTTATAATATATAAGACTGTAAAGGAGTTTTTTCCTGCCGTTCTCGGGATCGGACGTTCTTGTACTGTGCGGATCGAATCGTTCTAGGAAAAGTGTCCGTCTGTTTAAATTTGATAATACCGTATCACATCGACGCAGGTATGCTAAAGTAGCATTTCCTTTAACCGATATTCTCTGTTTCCCAGCTTGCCGGGGAACGACGTTTTAATATTAATAACAATGAAAAACTTACCTAATCTAATTCTTAGCCACAGGAGTTTAACGGAATCCTCAATTAATACTGAACAACTTGCCAAGCCATGCTATACAAAAAAGGTCCATGCAATAACTTACCCTCGCAAAGTACAGGCAATAGTTTTATAAGCAATAAATGGCATACAACTTAAGACTACATTTACGCGGTTGGAAAACGAGTGCAACCAAAAAATATTCTATCGGCTTCAAGGTTATCAAATGTGTGCATTTGTGTTTATCTGGATGGATTCTAAAGAACTTACAGACGATCTTATAAATAGTCAATGTACGCTAAAAATTTTATATAAAGATGTAGAATGCAGAAAACTAATATCCCCAACTAAAAAAATTATTGTTTCTAATATTTGATCAATAACTAACGAATACTTAAAAATATTGCTCAGAGATGAAGGAATCAAAGTAGTTTCACCAATGTACTGATAAGAGCAGGGTTAACTGATGCAGAATGATCCCAAATTCAGAGCTTCCTCAAGTTTGTCAATATAATATCTGAAGAAAATAATCCTATTCCTAATTCCTTATTGATGGATTTTGATGGATATCAATTCCGTATTTTTTTACAAATGCGAGGATAGTTCATCATTTACTGTCCCTAATATAGCAGGCATTGACTGACAAATGAAAAACTGTTTTTCTCCGAAGTGTCATTTATTCACGTTAGTGTATGTAAAATTGCGTCTCACTATCTTTTCATTTATTCGAAATATTAGTTCAGTTCTCTTGTGGTGTTTGTAATTTTATCAAAATGGATAAAATTGAAACAAGAGCTGTTATAAAATACCTCTGTAATAAAGGTTTATCCCCGCAAGAAATTCATAAGGACATGACTGAAGTATTGGGTGATTCTGCGCCTTCATACCAGGTAATTAAAAATTGGTCTCGAGATTTCAAACTGGGGAGAGAGTCCTGTGAACACGCGCCAGGTGCAGGACCACCAAAAACTGTGGTTACCAAGGAAAATATTAATTTGGTCCATGATATTGTACTGAATGATAGAAGAATTACCGTCAGATGTATAGTGGAGACATGTGGCATTTCAGTTGGGAGCGTTGAAAAAATTTTGCACGAAGAATTGGGTCTCACAAAAGTCTCTGCACGTTGGGTACCAAAAATGCTAACGGCAGATCAAAAACGCCTCCCACACGTTACCGCAGAGACCAATTTGGCAATCATTAACAGAGACTCCGATGAATTTTTACAAAGATTCCTTACAGTGGATGAAACTTGGGTTCATCACTTTGACCCAGAGTCGAAACGCCAAAGTATGGCATGGCGGCATAAGGGTTCCCCACCTCCTCGAAAATTTCGTGTTGTTTCTTCGGCAGGCAAAATCATGGCAACGGTTTTTTGGGATTTTAAGGGAGTTATTTTTGTGGATTATTTACCACGTGGGCACACCGTAACAGGCCAATATTACGCAGATGTAATACCAAAACTTCGAGAAGCAATCAAGGAAAAGAGAAGAGGAAAATTGAGACGAGGTGTTCTGTTTCATCAGGATAACGCTCCGGCCCACAAAAGCTGTATTTCAATGGCAGCCATTCACAACGCTGGCTTTGACATTTTTGAGCAACCTCCTTATTCGCCAGATTTGGCCCCTAGCGACTATTTTCTTTTTCCAAAATTAAAAGAACATCTTCGGGGAACCCATTTCATGAACGACGAAGAAGTGACGACAGCCGTAAATGAGTGGCTGGCGGAACAAAATACACATTTTTTTTCCAAAGGCATTCAAGCACTTCGGCACCGATACTTAAAATGTATTAACCTGTCAGGGGACTATGTTGAAAAATAAAATTATATCGTTCTTCTCAAACGTTTGCTTCTATGCTAGGGACAATAATTGGTGAACCGCCCTTGTAGATAGAATAAAATGTTTGAAATGTCAACAGATCGGACATAACTCGCTAAATTGCAAGTCACCGCTGCAACTATGCATAATAAGAGATAATGCAAACAAACGTCTTCTGCAAAGTACACGTGCCAAAGGAATACCTACCACACAAGATAAAAACAACGAAACCACTCCTGTGGAGCAAAGTAAGGAGAGTAAAGATTAATTACACGCGCAGGTAAATGAAGTCGCTATTAGTATACCCATTATGAGATCGCTAGTAACCTTAGTGGTTGATGCGTCTGTACCTATGTTAAATAATTTAAAAAAACTCCCCGGGCCTGCTCCTCCTCATCCCTGAGCTGAAAACTGGGAAGACTGAGGATGGACACACGAAAATTACTCACGACTACCTGTCAAACCAACTACTCTATTGTACCAATCATTCAAGAGAAAGGAATGCAGCTCAACTTAGCGAAGAGATCAAATTAATATGAGGAATAGACAATAGTGAAATACGAAAACTAATTGTGTTCTTAAAAGCAAGTAACAAGAAACAGACGGTAAATTTTCATTAACTTCACACACCTTAGTTATTGAGGCACTATTAAAAACTAACTTTTAAAAAATTGTAAACAGCAAAAATAATAAATTCCTAATTTTAGAAAATTAAAAAAAAAACATTAAGCGCCAGTCCAGAACTATAAGGCTGTTCGTTCAATGTTCTCACGTTAGAAATCTCCAAACGTTCAGTTTTTGTTAAGAAAGCGCAATATAATACTACAAAACAATTCTTTTTATGCTGCATTAATCTTTGAAAAATAATATCCTTGGCAGACAAACAGATGCATACCAATCTGAATTAACTGTATGTTGATTAGCTAAACTACGCGTTGCTGCGTCACCGATGTTGGAATAAAAAGGTTTCCACCGTTTTACTTCCCTCGTCGAAAAGACGAAGGAAGATTTGTAATCGTGAAATGATCGCCGAGATTTCTATCTTCAGATGACGAAAAACAGGTTTTCTCAAATTCATCTGCCTGTCTGTCTGTCCGTATGTCTGTTTGTCTGTCTGTTGCCGGTATAAGTCAAAAACCATTTGTTTCGAGGAAGACGATATTTTGTAGATGCAGATTATATATCTACATGGCATAAACCTGAGAAACTTTTGACACATATATGCAAAGTGAGCACTTTAAAAAATAATTTTTATTACTTTTGCTTTAACTACGAAACACATAACAGTAAAAATTTCCACATAGATCAGGCTTTACCCTTGGCTAAAATGGTAACCAACCTGAGAAACTTTGGACACATATGTACAAATTGAGCACCTTAAAAATAATTTTTATTACTTTTGCTTTAACTACGAAACACATAACAGTAAAAATTTCCACCTAGATCAGGCTTTACCCTTGGCTAAAATGGTAACCAACCTGAAAAACTTTGGACACATGTACAAATTGAGTACCTTAAAATAATTTTTATTACTTTTGCTTTAACTACGAAACACATAACAGTCAAAATTTCCACATAGATCAGGCTTTACCCTTGGCTAAAATGGTAACCAACCTGAGAAACTTTGGACACATATGTACAAATTGAGCACCTTAAAAGTAATTTTTATTACTTTTGCTTTAACTACGAAACACATAACAGTAAAAATTTCCACATAGATCAGGCTTTACCCTTGGCTAAAATGGTAACCAACCTGAAAAACTTTGGACACATATGTACAAATTGAGCACCTTAAAAATATTTTTTATTACTTTTGCTTTAACTACGAAACACATAACAGTAAAAATTTCCACCTAGATCAGGCTTTACCCTTGGCTAAAATGGTAACCAACCTGAAAAACTTTGGACACATGTACAAATTGAGTACCTTAAAAATAATTTTTATTACTTTTGCTTTAACTACGAAACACATAACAGTAAAAATTTCCACATAGATCAGGCTTTACCCTTGGCTAAAATGGTAACCAACCTGAGAAACTTTGGACACATATGTACAAATTGAGCACCTTAAAAATAATTTTTATTACTTCTGCTTTAACTACGAAACACATAACAGTAAAAATTTCCACATAGATCAGACTTTACCCTTGGCTAAAATGGTAACCAACCTGAGAAACTTTGGACACATATGTACAAATTGAGCACCTTAAAAATAATTTTTATTACTTTTGCTTTAACTACGAAACACATAACAGTAAAAATTTCCACCTAGATCAGGCTTTACCCTTGGCTAAAATGGTAACCAACCTGAAAAACTTTGGACACATATGTACAAATTGAGCACCTTAAAAATATTTTTTATTACTTTTGCTTTAACTACGAAACACATAACAGTAAAAATTTCCACCTAGATCAGGCTTTACCCTTGGCTAAAATGGTAACCAACCTGAGAAACTTTGGACACATATGTACAAATTGAGCACCTTAAAAATAATTTTTATTACTTTTGCTTTAACTACGAAACACATAACAGTAAAAATTTCCACCTAGATCAGGCTTTACCCTTGGCTAAAATGGTAACCAACCTGAAAAACTTTGGACACATGTACAAATTGAGTACCTTAAAAATAATTTTTATTACTTTTGCTTTAACTACGAAACACATAACAGTAAAAATTTCCACCTAGATCAGGCTTTACCCTTGGCTAAAATGGTAACCAACCTGAGAAACTTTGGACACATATGTACAAATTGAGCACCTTAAAAATAATTTTTATTACTTTTGCTTTAACTACGAAACACATAACAGTAAAAATTTCCACCTAGATCAGGCTTTACCCTTGGCTAAAATGGTAACCAACCTGAAAAACTTTGGACACATGTACAAATTGAGTACCTTAAAAATAATTTTTATTACTTTTGCTTTAACTACGAAACACATAACAGTAAAAATTTCCACATAGATCAGGCTTTACCCTTGGCTAAAATGGTAACCAACCTGAGAAACTTTGGACACATATGTACAAATTGAGCACCTTAAAAATAATTTTTATTACTTTTGCTTTAACTACGAAACACATAACAGTAAAAATTTCCACCTAGATCAGGCTTTACCCTTGGCTAAAATGGTAACCAACCTGAAAAACTTTGGACACATGTACAAATTGAGTACCTTAAAAATAATTTTTATTACTTTTGCTTTAACTACGAAACACATAACAGTAAAAATTTCCACATATCTCAGGCTTTACCCTTGGCTAAAATGGTAACCAACCTGAGAAACTTTGGACACATATGTACAAATTGAGCACCTTAAAAATAATTTTTATTACTTTTGCTTTAACTACGAAACACATAACAGTAAAAATTTCCACATAGATCAGGCTTTACCCTTGGCTAAAATGGTAACCAACCTGAGTAACTTTGGACACATGTACAAATTGAGCACCTTAAAAATAATTTTTATTACTTTTGCTTTAACTACGAAACACATAACAGTCAAAATTTCCACATAGATCAGGCTTTACCCTTGGCTAAAATGGTAACCAACCTGAGAAACTTTGGACACATATGTACAAATTGAGCACCTTAAAAATAATTTTTATTACTTTTGCTTTAACTACGAAACACATAACAGTAAAAATTTCCACCTAGATCAGGCTTTACCCTTGGCTAAAATGGTAACCAACCTGAAAAACTTTGGACACATGTACAAATTGAGTACCTTAAAAATAATTTTTATTACTTTTGCTTTAACTACGAAACACATAACAGTAAAAATTTCCATATAGATCAGGCTTTACCCTTGGCTAAAATGGTAACCAACCTGAGAAACTTTGGACACATATGTACAAATTGAGCACCTTAAAAATAATTTTTATTACTTTTGCTTTAACTACGAAACACATAACAGTAAAAATTTCCACCTAGATCAGGCTTTACCCTTGGCTAAAATGGTAACCAACCTGAAAAACTTTGGACACATGTACAAATTGAGTACCTTAAAAATAATTTTTATTACTTTTGCTTTAACTACGAAACACATAACAGTAAAAATTTCCACATAGATCAGGCTTTACCCTTGGCTAAAATGGTAACCAACCTGAGAAACTTTGGACACATATGTACAAATTGAGCACCTTAAAAATAATTTTTATTACTTTTGCTTTAACTACGAAACACATAACAGTAAAAATTTCCACATAGATCAGGCTTTACCCTTGGCTAAAATGGTAACCAACCTGAGAAACTTTGGACACATGTACAAATTGAGCACCTTAAAAATAATTTTTATTACTTTTGCTTTAACTACGAAACACATAACAGTAAAAATTTCCACCTAGATCAGGCTTTACCCTTGGCTAAAATGGTAACCAACCTGAAAAACTTTGGACACATGTACAAATTGAGTACCTTAAAAATAATTTTTATTACTTTTGCTTTAACTACGAAACACATAACAGTACAAATTTCCACATAGATCAGGCTTTACCCTTGGCTAAAATGGTAACCAACAGATAGAGAATAAATGTTGTAAATTAGAGAAAGTTGTGAACAATAAATGCGTTCTTTTTAAGCCAGCCGCAACGCAATAATATAAGAGATTCTCCGTGGGCTTTATGGATATTGCCAAACGTTTAGACGTGTTCACAGGCGCTGCCGTTCGAATTCCGCCAGTATTGGCTTTTTTATTTGAAAATTGATGTAATGCGCATTGCCAAGTGTTTCCTTTCATAGTTTCGGTATTACTAAGAATGTGAAGACGTTTTTACACCTTTTTCTCTGATGTCACAACTTCCACTTGCAGGGAAAGTTCTGAGTAAAGTATTTTACAGTTTTTGAACTCTTCTCCTTATCTTTATACGGGTCAAAGGTCAAAGGTATAAATACACCTCTTGTCGCTGGTTACGTTGTCTGAAACTGCAACAGAAGCATTTTGGCTCTATTTGATTTGTGTACCAATCAACTGTCTGCTGATTTTCGTCGTTTGACATAAAGCATCCACCAACGTATTATTTTCACATGCAAATGACCAAGTACATTGTTTTGTTTTTGGCTCAGACTAACGTCTAATGTCCGAATAAAATCATACATTACTCGAATGTGTTTTTCATTCATGGAACAAACAACAGCAATAGTTTCTTCATATCTCATAATAGATCTTGGCCTGCAAATGCTCTCTACTCAAATTCATTTTCATCGAAGTGAACTTTCTTTCAATGCAGGTTCCAATACCATAATAGAAAATGTTACTGACAAGAAAATGACAAATAACGAATTACTACTACAGGGAATGAACGAACTAAACTACATTTTGGTTATTTTGTAAGATAGATATTTAAAATTAAAAATTTGTAGACTTTTGCTAGAATACATTGGGAATTTTAATATTTTATTAAGCAAAAGGGTACCTTGTATTAAAAAAAAAACAATTAGCGTCTTATTTGCGCAGGCATAATAAAGAAATTTTAAGAGAAACCTCAAATAAAAATGTAGTCCTGATTTTTAGCACATATGTGCCCCTTAGGGCGTAGAGGTGACCCTTTAAAAGTCCTCGTCTCTGGGATGCCGGTATCGTAGTTTTTGGGGCAAGAAGCAGAAGAAAAATCCTCTTATTTATTAGAAAGAATCGCGATAAAGTAGCTTATTCGTTCATATCCCAGAAAAAGTTGTTCATAATGTAAAATTATAACCTGGTGCAAAATTTCAGAAATGTTAGATTACTTCTATGAAACGATGTGAATGAGAAAAAGCTCTCGTCCAAATCCTAACTAACACAGTTTTATAAAAGTCATTCGATATTTCTGAAATTTTGCATGGCAGCATAATATTAGATTCTGACAACCTTTCTTAATAATTTTTCAGGTGTTGAAAACAGAAGAGATATTTTACCTGAACAATAGATGTTTTTTAACTACTCCCAAAGCCTCTTTGAAATGTCGCCGGTACCCCAGAAGCTTTTAAAAGGTCGCTCCTAGGTCACCAAGAAACATTTTTTGTGCAAAAATCAAAACTACATTATTTTTTCTGTGATTGATGTCTATGATGCCTGGACTATTATATGAATGTACACTCATTCTACATGTAATCCGTTCGAATGATTCGAAACTTTACACTATATAAAAGGTATGTAGTTTGAACTTTCAGTTTAGCCATGAAGTAAACTGAACAAATGCTACCATATGGTCATTTGTATAAGAGCAAGGTGCTCACGACCGTATAATCGTCGAGGAATCGAGTTAACCAGAGCACTGAGTCTATCGAGAGCTGTGTAGGATGAGACGATAGTCTTCGGATTGAGTTACTCAAGAAGAAGAGAAATAGTTGTCGTAGATCACAAAACCTCGACAAAATAGGTTTTGAAAGAAAGCTAAAGTACAAATCGAAAATAAACTATACAACGTAAAAATATAGAAAAGTACTAAAGTAGCATTCTTTGTTTGCAATCAAAGAATATTCATACACTTCACTGCCACGTTCTGTAATTATCAAGATACCACACATCAAGACAAAGTTGTTTACTGAAGATGACCATTTGGTAACTTTTATTCAATTTACCTACTTAATAACTATAGTTTAAATTACATACCTTCTAGTTCTATATAGTGGAAAGTTCGGAATAATACTAATGGAAGACAGGTAGAATGAGTACCTAAAACTTTAGTTTTTTTCTTTTTAATTTTTATTTTCACGACACAATCAGAAAGCGCAATCAAAAACTACCACTTCGCTACCTTATAGGTATACGTTATGCAAATCAGCTGATTATAAATCCTATGACTAGCTGCATTGTCTCAGTGCGCATCAATGAATAAAACTGCTACATAAAATGCGATAATCGGGTGAGTCATGACCCAGTCGACTTTTCCAAAGTTAATTTTGGAGAAACAATACAAATTACATTATACTTCGGTAATAAGTGTAAAACATTACTATAGCAGGATTCCTAAATGGATTATGGGAACAAAATTTTTAACAATAATTAAGAAAATTAATTTCTGGGCCAAATCTGACCCTATTTTGGCATTGGCAGTGTTAATGGCATCCACATTTTATTTAAATTTATTATCTCCACTTATAATAATATATTATGCAACAAGTTCTATAAACGTCACTTTAGTCACGAGTGTCTAATAAACGAGTGTCTAGACGAGTTTATATAATGTCTTACATACTATACCGTTTCTACGACCACAAATTTAGACAATGTAACATCATACTATTTCATTAAGATTTTGAATATTATGTTATGTTAAATTAGCTTGACTATTTCCCACATCTCTTATTATCCAATGAAAAGCCATGCTTTTTCAAAATTCAACCAATCGTGTGTTTTTGTAGTGGCAAAAAATCGAAATTTTCCCTTGGGATTTTGTCAGTTTCTTTTGCCACTTGCATCCACGGCAACCACCAAATATGTTGCTTTAATCAAGGTGGTATTTAAGAAACGTCATTTAAACTGTCATTGCGCATCAGTATAAATGTCAAAATGAACCGATATTTGGGAAATAGTCCACAAAATGTATTACGGGCTCATGATTTTGCTCGGCAAATGTTTTACTCACGATTTGTTGTTTTTTTGGCAATGCCCCTCGACAAACTAACTAGTTTGTCTTGTAACATTGAAAAAACAAAATACTTTCGTAAAACATTTTTACCGGCAAAAGCATTTGCCCTTAATACATTATTACTGACAAACATCAAAGTTGACTGTTGAAAGTTGAAAACTAACTTGATTTTAGTTTTGGTTGTGGCTAATAAAACAAATACTGTTTAAACCTAACTTCACTCCATGACTAATACGTCGTTGCCAACTTCAGCTCGTGACTAAGAGGCTCTTTAGCCACAGGTTATAAAGGCATGATTAAAAGGTCACTTAGCGACGTGGATATTAAAGTATGTTAAATGCCATTTTAGTTACAGGGGTAAAAAAATACATTATTTTATACTTGCCCACGTTTATAAACTTCTCACGGAAAAAAATATTAGCTATTCGCTGCGATACCTATCCATAGTCAAGAAATAGAAACTCAAAATAAGTATAGTATTCCAACCAGAAATTGGAAAGCTATTTATAATCAAGCCAGCATAGAGGACAGTAAGTGACTTGTAATTTAATTCGTAAAATGCCTGTTTGATTAATATTCAATGACACTTCGATAATAACCCTCAAATTTGACAGATGCATTAGGAATTTTGAAAGACATATACATACATTCACCATTTTTCTGCAAATAAACTGTTTTTAAAAACTGAGGTTAAACAACTAGTTAAATGATGCAAAATGTTATTATGCTGTAACAAAACAGTTACATGTACAATTTACAGATGAACTCTCATTACTTGAAAGCTGCTTGACATTGGAATAGCTATTTGTGCAACAAGTGCTAAACGTGGGTGTTTATGCACGAGATATGAACATTATGAAACGAAGCCGTGTTATATTATGAATAGACAATGGTCTCCTGTGTAAAACTGCAAGCTTGCAACCTTGAACGATAAATAGCTTCTTTATATGAATTGCAAGTCTGCAACCTTGAACGCACGTGGCTTCCTGTCTCACGCTCCCTTTTAGAGATAACGCTTATCTTAGCTGATTAGGCATAGTATATATACTAGTAGCTTGCACTTCTAAGTTAAGCTCCAGTCAGTCGATAAGTTCCATTGTGTTCGTATCATAGCTAGATGTAAGAAATTGTCCGGCGGCTAGCTGTGTGCTTCCAATGTTATATTTCATTGTAAAATAAAAATAAACGTTTTTTAAAAAGTCGTTTCGGCGGCCTTTTAATAAAACTGGCGCAGTCGTTCGGATTTGTGGAGGAAAACCTGGAAAACTACAAATATCGAGTCGACCAGCAACTTTCCTTGAGGTTCAGCTCTTTGCCACAAATCGAAACCTACCACCCAGCGGATCTTCGGACATCTCCAACAGGGACAAACATCGCCCGATCGTGAGAAGCGCCCGTCGACCCAGCTCCTGCTCCTCCGTGGTTATTGGAACCATCTGGTCATTGGGACCACTCTTGATCATTGGGATCAGTCTCTGGTATTGGCAACGTCAACAACGACGACCCCAGGACAACTTTTGGATAACGCTCTAGCGCAAAGCTGGACTATCCAAGTCGGACTTCAGGACCTCTGTGCAGGCCAGCCGACATCAATAGGATCGACGCATCCTTTTTGAAGACAACAGGACGTAGCTTGATCGCACGCCGTTCGTCAATTTTAACGCACAATGTAAGTGCATATTTTTATAATAATTTTCAAGCTTTAGAGAAAAAGCAAAGGTATATTTTTATAATAATTTTCAAGCTTTAGAGAAAAAGCAAAGGTATATTTTAAAAAAAATAATAATTTTCAAGCTTTAGAGAAAAAGCAAAGGTATATTTTAAAGGCAACAAAGTAACGACTATTAAAGCGTTCGCCTAAGTAATAATTTTTAAAGTTTTAAAGAAAAAGCAAAATAAAAATTTTCAAAGGCAACAAAGTAACGTAATATAATTTTCAAAAGTAATAATTATTAAAGCGTTCGCCTAAACAACAAGGTAAAAATTTCAAAGGCAACAAAGTAACGTAATATAATTTTCAAAAGTGATAATTATTAAAGCGTTCGCCTAAAACAACAAAGTTAACTAATATAAAGTTTTAAAAATTATACTAACATAGTTTTAAATATTTATTTATAAGTCCAGGCAGAACGTAGTAAGCCAGACCAATTGCTGCACATACTAGGTGTGCTTAATTTGCATTTGTGCTTGCGTTCTTGCGCGTAGGCCTCCTACCCCCTTTTTTAGGAAATCCCCTAGTCATTAAACTGTTTACTAACATAAATAAAAATTTAAAATCAAGTGAAATAAATAAGTAAAGTTAATTTTTGTCTACAAAATTTTTATGTTAATGCCGATCTGGAAGCATTAGATAAAAAAAATTATATTTTGAAACCAATTGTAAAATTTTATGTCACGAGATCGATCACGCTCACCAAGGAATTCAATCCCTAGAATTTTATTTTTAAATAATTGTAACAACTTAAATATGGTTGAACAAAACGCATCATTGTTTCCCCCACATTTTAATGTAGCTTTACTAAATGAAATTCCCACATATGATGGTAATCAAGCCACTCTTTCGGAATTTATCAGATCCGCAGAAATCATTGCAACCAAATTTTGCACAGAAAATTCAAACGAGTATATCAACCAAATAATTTTAAATTCGATAAGGAATAAATTAAAAGGTCAAGCGTTAGAAGTAATCACAGGTTACGAGTATGATACTTGGAAAGACTTAAAAAATGTCTTAATTGAAAATTTTGGCGACCAAAGGTCAGAATTGAATCTCTTAATTGATTTAACTAAATTAAAACAGAATAAAGACTCTCCCATAGAATTTTTCAATAAAGTTAGAACTCATTTAGCTATTTATAATTCAAAAGTTTCTCTGAGTCGAGAATCAAAAGACATTATCACTTATAAATTAAAGGCTAATAAAGATTTAGCACTTCGCACTTCTACAAGTGGACTAAATGAAAATTTAGGAAGCTTTGTAAGAAGTAGAAATCCAACTTCACTAGAACAAGCCTTAAGCATAGTAAAAGAAGAAATTGATATCAGATATTCTCAAAATCAAAATAATTTTCAAAGTCAAAAATTAAATAAATCAAATTTAACTTCCAATATTCAAACACGAAATTCACATCAACCTAAATTTAATAACCCAAATTTTATGCAAAGACCATTCCAATCAAATCGAAGTAATTTTAACCAAAATCCTAAAAGTAATTTTAATCAAAATCCCAACTATTTTAAAAATCAAACGAATTTTAACAATCAGAATAATTCTAGAATAACTCAAAATTCAAGCTTTAATGCATTTGCACCAAAACCAAATTTTTTACCAACAAATAAACCAGAACCTATGGAGTTTAGCACTATAAAAAGACCAGCTACTCAACAATCAAATTTCCCCAATAAATATCGAGCAAATTCTCAAAACGTTAATAGAAATTTTAATCATTTAAATTATCATCAAGAAAAACCTCCGGATAAATATGAAAACTTAGCCGAAAATTTATTTGAAAATGGAGAATTTTCAACTCCAGAAAATTTTAACGAAAACCCTCAGGAATATTTTGACCCTGACAATTTTCAAGATACAACTGAAAATTACGAATCACAAGATTTAGACCATACTTACGATTATTTCGAATATCCAGATCCAAACGATACTGTAAATTTTCATTAAGAGCCTCGGAAAAGAATATTTTAACTTTTAATATAAATCCAAAATCAAACCTTCCTTATATTATAATTCCCGCCACCGGCGATAAACTTTTAATAGATACAGGTAGCTCACAAACAATAATTTCTCCAGATTTTGTACAACAACATTTTCCAAATTATATTTATGAAACAGAATTCGAGATAGTTACATCTCATGGAATTTCTCAACATAACTTAATTGCAGATTTACCCATTCCTAATCTTTTTTATAAAAACGGAACACATACGTGTTATTTATTCAATTTTCACCAAGACTATGTAGGACTTATTGGATCCGATTTACTTTCAAAATTATCCGCACGAATAGATTATAAATGGATGCACATTCAAACAGAAAAAACAGTAATACCATTCTATTATAATCCATCAAAAACTAAACAGGAAATTCAAAAACGTAATGAATGTAATTTTTCCAAATTTAAAAACTCAGATTTTGTCAGAAAACTTGTAGTACCTCCGCGTACAGAATGTTTTGTAAATTTACCAGCAGTAGGAAAGAATGGAACTAAAATAGCTCCAAAACTAAAATTTAATGAAAAACTAATTATGCCTTCAGCATTAGTGAAATTACACAATAATTGGTTTAAAACCAGCGTAATTAATACTTCAAACGAAACACAAGAAATAAATATTTATAATCCTTTATTTTTAGAAGACTATGAACCCGATAGCAATAATCAACCTATTAGACTTAACAACTTTAATATAAAAACTCCAAACACCAAAAGTATTTTAAATAACAATTTAAAAAACAATTTGAGATTAGACCATTTAAACGAAGATGAATAAACTCTTTTGACTAATTTATGTTTTCAATACAGAGATGTATTTTACTCTCCCGAAATACCTTTATCCGTTACGAAACTGACAATAAAAGTCAACTCATAAGATTTAGTAATTCAAACATAAATTTGTAAAATATTTAGATTATATAGCTACTTTAGAAGGAATGAAATCAGATTCATCTAAAAATTCAATAATCAAAATTTCCCAGCACTTAAAAATCGAAATAAAATCATTTTTAACCAATTAGTCTATTAAAGAACATTTATCAAAAATTTTGCCAAAATAACTAAATTTTTAACCGTGTGTTTAAAGAAAGAAATAAGATTGTACACACCCCTGAATTTTTGAAAAACTTTAAGTATTGCAAATACATTTTAATAAATAAATCAGTAACTTCAAGTATCAAAAGTATTTAAAAAAAATAATATCTTAAAAAAAAACTTAAGACTAAAATCATTTAAATCAGAAAAACTCGAATAGAAATTATACTTAACAAACAAACAAGACCAGCATAATAATGTATTTACAATTTTAATAATCACAATATTTCTGGCGTTAAAACTAAATGTTCACAGCAACATACCTTTATAATTGATATTGCTAAATTAAAACAAAGAAAAACCTTTACAACAATTTAAAATTAAATTCAAATTCAGAAAAATCAAACATTTCAATTAAACGAAAAAGTATTTATTAAAACAAATCTCAGAAGTAAAGATTAAATTTAAAATTAAAACCAATTCAGAAAAATCAAACATTTCAATTAAACGAAAAGGTATTTATTAAAATAAATTTCAGAAGTAAAGATAAAATTTAAAATTAAAACCAATTCGGAAAAATTAAACATTCCAATTAAATGAAAAAATATTTGTTAAAACAAATTTCAGAAGTAAAGTTGAAATTCAAAATTAAATCTAATTTAAAAAAAAAATTGAAATATAAAAACACCCTTACTAAAAGGAATTATTGCTCTCCCTTTTTTCAGGATTACTACCCTCTTCATCGCCTGTACCCTGCTGACTCAATCACCAGTTATACAGAGCGATATTATTATTAAGAATTTAAAAGATAATCCTGGATTATATCCCTTAAACTTAGGAAACGTAGTGCTTAAACAAAGCGAATGGACGCTTATTAGAAATGTAGACTATACTCCTCTATTTGTTAGTTATGACACACTTAGAACTAATTTAATGAAAATAATACCGTTACTTGAAAATAAAAGTTACGTTATTGAATATACAAAATTTAAAAGGATTGACGATGTTATTATCAATCATAACAATTTACTCATAATATTAAAACAATATCTTGAAAAAGCAGATAAACTCTTAAGTCAATTATTTCCTGATGTTAAACGCAAAATTAATAAGAGAGGACTTTTCGACGGACTTGGATCCGCCTTCAAATTTTTAACTGGAAACCTCGACGCCAACGATGGAGTCAGATACGAATCTATGATTACTAAGTTACAAGAAAGCAATAAATTTCAAAATGACATTATATTAGAGCAAACTAAAATTTTAAATGAAAGCATCTCAGTAATCAATGATATAGCAAAGAGTCAAGAATTATTAGACAGAAATATAAATAAAATAATTTTACAAAATGAGGAATTAGGCAAAAATCTCGCTACATACTCCTTAAAAACAGTCTTGCTAGAAGCAATTCAATTTTTACAACTACTTATTAACACTTGTTTGGAACTAGAAAATGCATGAACTTTTGCCTAAAATCAACAGATGCATATGTCATTAATTGAAAATGACGATTTAATTGAAAATCTAAATGAAATTTCGACGTATCTCAATAGCATATCAGAAAAAGCTTTAACTATTCCATATCCTGCAGAGTTACAGTATTTACATTTATACGAGTCAATTATCATTACAAAAGTTTACCAAGTTAAAAACAGAATTACATTTATATTCGAAATACCTCTTACTTCCAAAACTAACGATTATCAAATGATACAATTAATACCATTTCCAATTTTTATCCAAAATTATCAATTTCGTATGATTATACCTACTTATAGTACTTTATTTTTTAACGTTAAAAACAGCATTCCCGTTGAAATACGTCATTGTAAACTTATAACTTTAGACACCTACTTTTGTAATCAAAATAACTACTTTGAAATCCCCAACGACAAATTGTGGGAAACACAACTTCTGTCATTTAATAAAAATAAAACATGTACCCCTTATTTATTCAATTTAACAGAGATCAAAATATCACAAATAAATCCTGCGACATGGTTAATATCTTCCCCATCTGAAGCAATATTGGACGTCAAATGTAAAAATCAGAATTTTAGAAAAGGAATATCTGGCACTAACCTCTTACACCTCAGTTCAGACTGTCTTGTTTCAATAAATCAATAACACATGTTATTCACCGCAAAAAGAACCTCAAATGAAATTGTTAATTTAAAAATTTCAAACATTGACCGCTTAATAATTCCTGAATCAAACCACATAAATGTTTCAAAGATTGACTTGATACCAGTTGACACCCAGAAATTGGTTGAGGACCGAATTAAGCTTAATAAATATGAAAATTTGTTAAAACCTGTTAATTATATTAAATCTGATAATTTAAGTGTGTCTGCAATTATATTTACTCTGTGTACTATTCTTATGTTAATAATGTTTATATTGTATTTGTATTATAATAGAAACACAATGAAGATTAAACTTATTAGATTTTTAAATAAAGATTTGGAACCAGTTAACGTAAATGCATAAGTTTAATTTTCTTTTCTCTTTGTAAGTTCAATGGAGGCATATTTGAATACCACCCATTGAACATTTTATCGGCGGACGAGTTATATTACAGCTAGAGAATGGCCCCCTGTGTAAAACTGCAAGCTTGCAACCTTGAACAATAATAGCTTCTTTCTGTGAACTGCAAGTCTGCAACCTTGAACGCACGTGGCTTCTGTCTCACGCTCCCTTTTAGAGATAACGCTTATCTTAGCTGATTAGACATAGTATATATACAAGTAGCCTGCACCTCTAAGATAAGCTCCAGTTAGTTCGTAGCTAGATGTAAGAAATTGTCTGGCAGCTAATCTGTGTGCTTCCAATGTTATATTTCATTGTAAAATAAAAATAAACGTTTTTTAAAAAGTCGTTTCGGCGGCCTTTTAATAAAACTTAGGCAGTTTACATAATTTCATAAATTGCCTAAAATACTGTTTAATGTTTGTCGATATTAAACATAATGCCGGCGAAATTGTCGCCATTATATAGAATGCATAGGCATTTTACATAATGACCGCACGGTTGCAGGCAATACGTATATTATGTTTGAAGTTGGAGGTTAGGTTAAATAAACCGCATCGCTGCTTTTCATCTCTAGGCTGTGTGTCGTTCTAGAATGTTTAGGTTAGTTCAGCCTTTGATCGTGTGTGCTATATACATCCTTACATGAATTGGCCTGTTGTAAATACCTACAAAATTTGCTAGGGTGTGATGAGTGGGCGTACACCCACATTAAACCCATTGGCAAATTTTTACTTTAAAAATATATTGCATAAAATGCCTACATCTCATTAGGGAGCCAATATATGAAAAGTGGTCTTAAGAGATGCATTTCATAAACTGCCTAACTTTGCTAGGCATTATATAAACTGTATAGTCATTATATAAAATAGCATACAATTGGCTTGTTTGTAACATATATAAATATATTAGAAAGAACACTAAAAAATCTGGTGTGATACACTCACACAACTTTCTTTTACAGTGATCTTATAATTAGCCAAAAATTTCATTTTTAATTTTTAACCATTTGTCAAAAATTTTCAAAAATTACAAATTCTACAAAAACGGTACCTACAAAATTGAGCGTTAGTTGAAGAGACAAATTTTCTCTAGTATTTTAAGGTGAATTGAAAAATGTAATAATATACCGGGTGTCTTATTTAAAATAGGAGTTAATAAAATAAAAATAGAAAAAAAAACAAAAGAAATCCACTTTAGAAGTATTCAACTAGAAAATTACCTATCTCACATCAATACACATTAAAAATTTAATAAAAATGTAAAGTTAAAAAAAATCGCTAGAGCCGTTTTTGAAAAAATCGAAAAAAAACTGAAAGATCACAAGAGTAAACACCTACTTCCGGTTATGTGATTTTCTTCAAAAGCTTGCTGTCTCATCTACATAGTACACAAAACTTATATATGAAGTTTCAACGCCATACCTCTTTTCGTTTTTGAGATATTCTGTTCACAGACAGACAGACCAATGAAAAAAAACATGTTTTTTGGGTTCAGGGGACTCTAAAACGTAAAGATCTGTTGAAAACTCAATTTCGAATTTTTGGGGTGAATCCAATACTTCCTTTATTGTAAATGAAAGTAAAAACAAGCAGAAGAGAAACTAAGAAGAAAGAGTAGCTTTCATGCCAGGAAGACAACCACAATATCACATTTATAGATTTATACAATCAGAATGATAATGGAGAACCACTAGAAATAGAAAAAGACCAATAAATATCTTTCTTGTGTAAATCTATTTGCAGCTTTTATACGGTGCCAAAAGAGGAAGCATTTAAGGTTCCGCCATACTAAATGGGAAACATTGGGTGACTTTATTATGGAAAAAGTTATGAAGTAAGGGAACAGTGCTACGTGTAAAGTTTAACTGATTTAAAATTATTAAGCGTTTATTCAGAAATTGTCTTGAGTTTAAAGTTTCACCCATAATAGTATAATGTGGATTACAGCGCCACTTTTTCGTTGGTGTGCATTCGGTTGCCTATCCTCCTGTGTGAAATTCGAAAATCCTTGGGCTAGGGACATTTTCGCGATTCTTTAAAAGATGGTCAGAATATAGAGCGGGCAATTTCCTGTATCCATCTTGGCTAGATTGATTGATAGATTGCTTCTGGTGATATCTGGTAAAATTTTCCAGAAGTGCACGATATATGGATTTGAATCCTCTGATATTTTGGAAGATTTAGTTCAGCATTAATGTGTCATGTACGTAGTCGCTGAAATTCATCTGGATTCAAAAGTATTTGAGAAGCAAAATTTTGGTACATCAATCTAGTTCTGCCTTTGCTAATTGCGTGATGTTTTGGTGAATATTTCAGGATTCTTTTTACTCCACTTAGTATTCCTTTTTGATTTATTGTTTGCCACCATCTGAATCACCTGGAGAACAAATCTGCCAGCAGTTTTGAATGTCAATTACATTGCTCCTAACTGTTCGATGCAACTTTTCCAACTACACGTCCCCACCTGAGGAAAAACTCGCACAACTAAACCATGCAGTGTTTTGTAGCTTATCTACAGCTCTTGTGACTTTTCATTGTCGCATGCTATCTAGGCGTGGGCATCTCCAGGTACCTACTTGCGTTCACTCTCGTGGTCGAGCCAATCGTAGAACGCGGAAACCCAGAACTTTAGATATATCTTGTGTGAATTTACCGGATCTTATTGTAAAGTCTAGGCGATCAGTTTTCTCGAGTTTAGTCTCTAGTCGTCTGGGTGGACGAACAAGTAATACTTTCAATGGATCGCTGAATGCGTGACTGGTAGCTTGGTCGCTCGCGATGAGCCGCGTTGTATTGGTTTTCTCGGTTCGACGATTTGGTCGCATTCAACTGCTTGCTTTGCAAATGACACTACAAGACAGTTTCAGAACAACAGTGATTTGTTTTTTAAAAACGTTACTTCGCATTTCTCTAATTTTTCGTGCAGAAATTCTTTGTGTAACCACAAGTCCTCTACTGTTTATAATATTTATGGATGAATCAATAAAAAAAGTGAAAAACTATAACAATATCTTCCACCGTATATTATTACAATCTAAACTCGTTAAAATCTTTGATCTGATATTAGCAATGATATCAAGTAATAAGATTGAACTACAAAGGAAGGTTAGCGTATGGAAAACTTGCTTATAAGAACGGGGAATGCAGATAAATGTTGAAAAAACTAAGATCATACACATAACAAAAAGAGAAGAAAAATAAGTGGTAAATGTAAATACGAGAACATAGCTAGATGCAAAAACAACTTCAGAAATTGATAGAGGATCCCATTAAACCCTAATGCTATAGTGACAAAATGGGGGCATCATAAAGAAGAAGAATAAACGATTTAGATTTTTATTAAATCAGCAGTTGCTGCGAAATAATTTGTAATTTATTGGGATTTGTGAACGGGTACGAAAGTTTTATGTGTGTAAGTATGTAATGTTGCATGCAAGTCAAGAATATTTTGAGGGGTTTCTGTAAACGTGTAAATAAATAAAATAATAATTACTTATTAAGAAAATTACTATAACTTAATAGTGAAGTATTTCCGACAAAATCTGTGTGCAAATAACCGTTTTCATTATTTTAGCATATAGAATATATGCACATGTTTGTCAACTTTTTTGCAGAAACCTCGTATAGGTTTATTGAATTACCTCTATAACATTTTAATTTATAATTATTTCTTTAAAGGATATTTGTGTCTAATCTAATCTAATTCCAAACTTTGGTTATTATTTAGAGGCTGTTTGTCTTTCATCGTTAATTATTTTATAGTTTAAATATGATAAGCAGGTTTCCAATATTCGTGTAATGTCATGTGATCAAATAAATTTCAGTATGAGTTGGCTGATGTTGGAGCCACAACAAACTAGAGCCGAGATTTATTTTATTACGATATATCTTGAGCAAATACTTAATATTGTTACTTATGAACAACAAAATAAAACAATTTAGTTTTAATTTTTGTTATTTATAATTTATCACAGTTGTTAATAATTAAAAAATTGTTACTTGTGTATTATTATTCTGTATATACAGTGAAAGCCAAAATAATTTGTTCATTTTTAATTAGCAATTACACAATAATTACTTTTAAATTGCGTGGCGCAGTTGGGTAAGCGCCAGGCTTGCATTAAGCAAGTCCTTGGTTCGAATCCCGCGGGCGTCAATTTTTCCGTAGCCGTGGCGATTGGAATCGGGCTCGGTGAGATCATTCACAGTTGGGCACCAAATTAACTGTGCTCTAGTCAGAATCACAGACCTAAGAGATAGAGTACCAGACTACACGCAAGGTAAATGAGGTTACAGATAATACATACATATACCTTCTCACACATTCTTCTAAGCGTCGGAAAAATCAGTAATAACTCGTTGAAGCATGTCCTGCGGAATAGCTTCAATTTCTTGCCGATATTTCTTTTGAGCTTTTCTATATTTCTGGGTTTAATCTTGAAGACTTTGTCGTTTAAATATCCCCAGAGAACAAAAGTCTAGGACAGAAATATCAGGAGATGTCGACGAAATAAACGCTGAGTTTGCATAATAGAATTAAATTTAATAACTTTTCAATACAACTTTGTTGTTTATTCCAACGCTTCATTTTGACAATTGTCAAAATATTTCCAAAGCCTCCTCTTTCAATTATCATCAATAGATTAGCGATAGGTAAATATATATTTCGTTGTTGCTAATTAAAAATGAACAAATCATTTTGGCTTTCATCTGTAATACTTAATATATAAAATTCAATTGATGACTGTTTTTTAATAACTACCTACACGAGCAAATATCGTTTAGGTAGCATTTTTCTCATTCTAGGTTTAATTCTAGTATCGAGTGACTCCTTTTTGATAAACATGAAATACAACAAAGATTTAAACCTAGTCTTTGGAAATTTAAATAGGTGTAAATGTAGACTATAACGAGTTTTGTTTTTCGCTAATTCTAATATTTGTGTACATTATCTTGTTTGCTTATTCCCATATATAAAATAAAATCAGTTTGCAGAAAAATTCAGCTAAAATTCTAACGAGAGCTGATTTTGGATTAGAAACATATTTTATTCTTGAGCTTACTTCATACACATTTATTTATCAAATGAGATATCACTTGTATTCGTCAGCAAACAAGTACACAACAGTAAAAATTTCCTACAAAATTATATGTTGAAATTTATAATGTTTAGATAAACTGAGTTAAAAATATATTCGCTAGTTTAGCATAACAGAAAATCAATTTTATTACATAATATGAGACGCAAAACATCCTAACTACAGATTTAATTTAATTTAATTTAGGATTTGTGAAGAAAATGTTGTTAAAGAACAGGAGAAGTTATTGTACAACAAAGACTGTGCACAATATCAGCTCATATTTTATATTTTTAAGTTCGTAGTTAATAAAACAATCGTTTTAACCAAATAATACATAAATTTATATAAAAACAGGCAGTTTTAAATATATTCAACAACAGAATGATAAATCTAATACAGTCCATGTTAATAATAATTAATTTTTCAAATACACTTTATTTTTCAAAATGGAATTCGTCAACTTCGAATAGATCTAAATTACAAAATCAGAAGTAAATGTGTCTTTTATACATTTGGTTGCATACAGTCGCGAATGTACTAAACTTCAACAATTTGAGCTGAAGTGTGAAGTCTCAGTTAATGCCACTTTCAAGACATTATTCTTATTGCTGAAAACTGGAAGTGGTGTGATTACATTTTTAAATATAAAATTAAGCAGATACTTATTTAATTATAATATTACTGCATCAACAATCGCAAATGCATTGGTCGGTAATTATTATTCACTCTAACATCGCATGTATTAGCTGAGAATGATTCTGTTCTATCTTTATAAAATGCAAGAACTTGTAGTCTAATCAAATCTAGGTAGTGTTTTTATGTAAAAAATGCTCATAATTCACGTGGTTATAGTTAAAAGTAAAAATAGGTAGCTACTGCACACAAGCATTACTCATACCTCCAAACGTAGGTAACGTCCCTCAAGGTAGTAATCTAGTAATTATGTCATACTAGATATTTCACAACACTAATCTCTAGCACAAAGAATTTAAGTAGGCACTGACTGGAATTATTCGACAGGGACAGTTTTCAACCTCTTTCTAACCCTAACTTGCTTGAACTTGCTACAGCCTGCAACTTTGGTCAATGTACCTGTGAATCACTGGCAGTTTTATAGGAATACTATGCGTACCTATTACCTGATGTTGCCGATTACAATATCCGAATGTTATTTATAAATGCATTTTGTGACTATTATTATTCCCTTTCATTTAGTATTTCTAATGATGTACGGTAGTTTTATTTATTTTATTAGAATTTATTTTCTACAGAGTAAGAAACGTAGAAAACAATTCACTTCATTTGTTTATGAGATCAAATATTGCTAATTATTATTGCTCATCTCTTCGCTCTTTATCTCTTTATCTTAGTAGTTTAGAAGACAAAAATTATTAATTAATATTGTATTAGAATAATCTGCAGGTACTAGTGAGAATATTTATTGTCATAATTTTAGGAATATTGACTCAATTTTCAAGATTTGCTTTCAGCATCCACTAAGAAAATATATTTAGAAGTATTTATGATCATAATAATCGATGATAAATAGGCTAATAATAGTCTGCTTATTGTTAAATTTTCAAAAAACAACACACGCGGAGTGGAAACCTAATTCGATTAAATTTAGATATTTGCAGTAGAGATTAAAATGTTTATAGTTTGCTTCCTTTATGTAAGAATTTACAAATATAATCAATAAAAAAATGAGAAGTTTTTATATATATAAAGATACATCATTCATAATATAGATTCTATACATGGTATGAAAACCAAGTATTCAAACACTATACAGAAGTTCCATTATCAAAAATCTGGTGTGATACACGCACACTACTTCCTTTTACAGTGATTTTATAATTAGCCAAAATTTGATTAAAATTTTTAAACATTTGTCAAAATTTTCAAAAATCACAAATTTTACAAAAACGGTACAAAATAGAGTGTTAGTTCAAGAGACACATTTTCTCTAGAATTTTAAGCTGAATTCAAAATGTAATAATATACCGGGTGTTCTATTTAAAATAGGAGTTAATAAAAATATACAAAAAAAAAAACAAAAGATACCCATTGTAGAAGTATTCAACTGGAAAATCACCTATCTCACATCAATACACATTAAAAATGTAATAAAAATGTAAAGTTTAAAAAAATCGTTAAAGCAGTTTTGAAAAAAATTTAAAAAACTGAAAAATCACAAGAGTATGCGGTTATGCGATTTTCTTCAAAAGCTTACTGTCGCATCTACATAGTACACAAACTTATATATGAAGTTTCAACGCCATACCTCTTTCCGTTTTTGAGATATTCTGTTCACAGACAGACACACTGACAGACAGACACACAGACGGACAGACCAATGAAAAAAATTAGTTTTTTTGGTTCAGGAGACTCTGAAACGTGAAGACCTGTTGAAACTCAATTTCGAATTTTTGGGGTGAATCCCAATACTTCCTTTATTGTAAAAGGAAGTAAAAAAGCGAAATTGACAAATGATAATATCAAAAGGTATGCTTTTTCGCTAAATATATTGTAGGAATCTAGGAAAAAAGCCGGTGTATAAAAACATCCACGGAAAAAAGTTGACAAAAGAAAGCCGCAGGTATAAATAGTTATTTATTATTATTTAATAAATAAATACTTCAAGCAAAGAAAGCAAAGCTTTGATCCATTACTAAGGGAGCATCTAAAAAATCGTGAATTTCATTTTATAGCAAAAAATATTCAGAATAGTTATCAAAATTACAATAAAATCTTGAATACTTAAATTCGATGTTAATTCGAATATCTTCAGCCAGCTATCTAATTTTCCGTTTTACATGCTGATATTTATTTGTTGTTAGGGTCATGACATCATCGGTATTTGCGATTGCAGTTCAAATGTTTCTGCTTAATAGCTAATTGCAAATTGTGCTTCAATATCATCAAATTTCATAATATGGGGCATTTGTTGGTCATGAATGGCATGGTATTAGAAATATAATTGCTTGAAATGAGTTGGAGGCTTTCACTGCCATTGTCATTAGGTAACCAACGACTTCCGGGATTGGGCCGTGTCATTATTGAGGTTCTTCAACTTCAATAATGACACGGTTCATTCGTGGAAGTCGTTTGTTATAATTGTTTCAATTGATGGAATAGTCCCTTAGTATTTTTGAAGTAAGCACTTGCTTGCTTATTTCATGAAAATATGCTGGCTGTCAACCCTTATCAGCATAAAAGTATTAATACTTTCTGCAAGAAGTGATTTATAGTTTTTCGCGGATTTCTAGCGGATTAAATGAAACATTGTACTTGTTTACAAAATGTGTATGCAGCATTCCAAATGCTATTAAGATCGACAACTAGACAGTAAAACTGTTGTTTCTTTTCCACCAGGAAAAATCTGAAATCTTCAGTTTTCCTCTTTTGCTTATAATTTCGTCCAAAATAGAGTGGCAAAGCCCTTTGTATATTATTTAGATTTTTCCGATTTACTCTTATATTTAAAATTTTTGTTTTTCAATGGCTGTAAAGGCTGCCTTTATTAAATAAGGCTATTTCCATCCTTTTGTGCCGCGGAAAAAAAGTGCCGGCGGATAAAGTGCAGCGGAAAAAAAATTCGAATAATTCAAGTAAATATTAAGAATTTTATTTTCTAAAATAGCAAAGTTATAATTGAAAAGGTATTCTACAAAACAGAAAAACAAATGGCAATTCCTTATTTAGACAATATATTCTGATTTGTGTCTTTGCCCATAACCGGACAAAAAACCCCAGATAAAAATTCCAACATATTATGTGTACAGGGTTGTTCAATTTTCGATTTGCTTAAATGAAAGCTTCGTTATTATTAGAGCTAAAGGAAAATGATTTGCACATTATGAGGTCAGCTTTTCGAGGCCAATACTACACAAGCAGAATACTCTTTTCGTTTCCGGGCTACAGTCGAAAATTACAAATCCAACATTACTAACCGACGTCACAGTTCATATGTTTGTCAAAATATTAAAACAGTGTAGGGATTCTTGGTTTTCAAATATCATATGTTTTTACCTTTTCAAAAATACAGTGTGTCTCGTAGAGTATCAGATATATGAAAATTAATATTAGGAAATTATAAAGGTACGCGATTGGACAGAAATGAAAACAATTTAAAATTAATTTGACGTTTATCGTTTTTTTTTGTCAGGAGAGTTTTTTTGGGGAGGTTTTTTGTACGGGAGTTTTTTGTTCCGGTGTTTTGCCCGGGGGTTCTTTGTCGAAAGCGTTTAGTCCGGGGGGCTTTGTCAGGGGTTATTTTCGTCTAGATTCAATAGTATAGTTTTTTTAACAACACAATAATGCTAAAGACAAAACTTAATTACCATTTTATAGCTTACGTTTTGTTTTCCTGGGGTTTCCAGGATAATTTATTTCTGGGAGCACTTTTTCCTTGGGGTAATTTCCGGGACGTTTTTCGGGGGGCTGCTATTTTTCCATTCACGTAGTAGCAACTAGTCTAGCAATTAAAATTTTTTGGAATTTTGTTGTTGGACATTTTATTAGATTACTGACTACAAAACATTAATAAAACATAAATTGCAATTACTGTATATAACTGAGGTTGCTTTTTGAAGAATTTGTACTATTTACAGGATTTATAGAAGAAGAAATTGTATTCTGGTGTCAAACGACTTACTGGGAATTTACTTTTTTTATCGAAAACTTGCTAAATAAATGCTGCAAACACGTTGCTCTCAACAATCAACACAACTGATCTGTTAATCAAATACCTATCTGTAGAATAGATGCAGCTTCTTGTGTATGAGTCTGTTCAATATATATTTACACAAATTTAAGGTCAATAGTGTAATGTGAGGGTTAAACAGAAATTTCCAAATCTTGGGAACAGAGAAAAATTAAACATTCCTTAACTTTATAGGTCCTATAATAACATTACTGCTGGGATTATAAAAGCGTTATTAACGAAATGCATCCCTAAAGTTTCCAGGAATCACAAATCATTAACCTTGTGGATTTCATCAGTCGTTTTAGAAAGGTCATTAGACGGGATTAAAATTACCTGGAGATTTTATCTTAAGCTTAACATTGTAGTTACGGCTGATGGACAAACAACACAATACAAATATTTTTTATGCTGAACAAGAAAATGTACACTCTTTTTAAGGAACTGTAGAGCAACAAGAAGTTCGATTTTCTCGTCTCCGGCAAATTCCTCGAATGCAATTGCTCGAAATCAATTGCACCGAAATCAATTGCTCGAAAATCAAATTGCTCGAATGTAACTTTGTCCGAAATACAAGTTCCTCGAACCGCAATTTCTCGAAAATGTTTTTCTCGAATTTATGTGGTCTTAAATAATGCGTCAATACTAAAATCTTTTGTAGTAAGTGGTCAAAGACAGTATTATGTTCTTGTAACAGAAAAGTGATTATCATTGGAATGTAATTACGGGTGTTCATAATCAGGATAATGGGTTTGTTGTTATTACAAATAATATTAAATAGGTTTTTCTTGGACACGAAAGTGATTATCATCGGAATGTAATACATACCTATACCCATTTTTTATTAATAAAGGTTATAATTTGTAATTGTGTTTTTTTTTACATTCGATATTATAACTGATTCGAGTTAAGGCTATTTCACAACTTAATTTGTTTCGAGCAACAGATAATCGAGAAATTGCTGTTCGAGAAACTTGCAATTCGTAGCAAAGTCACATTCGAGCAATTGACTTTCGAGCAACTGATTTCGAGCAATTCGTTTTCGAGCAATTGCATTCGAGCAATTTACCTAGAACCTTTTCTATCTACTAAAAAATATAAAATTGTCACAAATTTAAGATTATTGAAATTATTAAAATAGTAATGTAGAACTCTAAAGTGAATATGATTCTTGTTGAAAATTCTACCACAAATTTCTTATAGTTGTTGATAATCTTTTAGGGTTTGTCGACACAGCACATTTATTATTTTAATTTAAAATAATTGCCATCACGCCACTGCATTTAATAAATTTGAAATTAGGAAAACACATCCCCGGAAAAAATGCCCCCCGGAAAAATGCCACCGGAAAAAAGTCCCCAGAAAAATGCCACAAGAAAAAGCAAACCAAAGTAAGCTACAAGATGGTATTAAAGTTGACAACATCAATAACTGGCCGCGTGTTCCGTGCTTATATTCATCATTTATGTGTTGCAAATTCAACAAAAAAATACAGAAAAATAATGAATTCAATTGCTTGAAGTATTTACGTATTAAATATGTAATATTTATACCATCGGTTTTTTTTCCGGCGCCTTTTTTCCGGGCTTTTTATACCCTAGATTTTTTTCCATTCCAATTATTTGAAAAAAGTAAGTTGCAGAAGATTAAAATTACATCTCAAACTGCTAAGTGATGTGTAAAACTATTTCCCATAAAACAAAGTTTGTTATTATAACTGTTATTAAGAAGACTGTCTCTCTATTATATTGTTTTAAATTTTATGGATTGTATATGCAGCACTGATTTTTTGGCATTACCGGAATTAGGCATTCTCATTATATTATGACGTTCTCGTATCTCTTCATACTAAAACTATTTTTTTGAAACAGAATAATTGCTTCGAATAGTATTCTATAATTTGTTAAACGGATGCGTTTGCAACGAGCAAGACAATTGTAAATCAGATGAATAATTAATATCGTTAGCATTGAAATTTGTTATACAAATTAAATCAAGTGACTATACATTATTCAGTTTTTGAAATTTATAGCCCGCTAGATGTGTTTTAAATAACAAAATTACCATTGGCTTCCGTAATATTGAAAAATAATGAGACAGTGCTAATTTGAAAATCTTTTTTAAATTTCGTTTGGTTGCACAAAACAACCACACTTTAAAAACAACATAGTTTTTAAATTTTTTAATTGGGTTCTGACTAGTATCAGGTAAACTCCTGCATGGTGCGCTTCAAACTTAGCTTTATTGGATATGAGCTAAACAAGAAAAAATGTGGATATTTCTTTATTACTTTACTAAATGCTGATTATGCTACAGTATATGCATATGCATAACTCACAAAATTGAAGTTACCAAAGCTAACGACCACTTGCATTAAAATACTTAGGTTGTAACTCAAATAAAAGCAATATATCAATCCAGTTTAAATTGTATTACAATTAATTAATATTTTGGAAAACAACTGAGCTGTGACGCGGATTTGAAATATGAGTTTCATTCCTCAACTGTAGTACAGATATAAAAGAAGATATGGCACATATTTGCTTTTTCTATCAGATTGTCGTCGAAAACTAGACCTAATGTGCGAAATATTTTTTGTCTAGCTCTAGTAGTTCATAACGGAAGTTCACATGCGAACCGTTGAAAGTAAGACATATTGTACAATAAAAGACCATGTATGTTGACTTGCAGTTCTTTAAGAAAGTTGCTGGTGTAATAGTATATTATGTTATTAGGAGCAAAAGTTATATTTTATGTGGCGAGGCTGGACGGGTTATCTGCCGTGCTTGCGAGGCAGATAAGTACAGCCGAGCCACATAAAGATGCTTTTGCTCCGAATAACATATAGTATTTTTTCTTCAAACGTTTTTATAACAAATTATTTACAACTTTGTGAACAAAATTCGAAGAAAATTACTTGATCTCGTCAGCGGCAGATAATATTATCTGCCGCTGACGAGCGGCAGATAAAGTTGTCAGCGGCAGATAATAACTTTATCTGCCGCTGACGAGCGGCAGATAAAGTCGTCAGCGGCAGATAATATTATCTGCCGCTTGGCAATAAAGTGACAGTTTAGCATCATCAATCCAGCAGTATATTTTACTGCCGTTTGAAGAAAAAATATATTTTCTCTCGAGAAAATATTAAAATAAAATTGTAAAAACGTTTCACATGTACTGTTTACAATATTTAATATAACTTTCCAGTTTTCTTTAAAAATGTAAACCTTTGAATATTATTAAAATATTGTATATTATTTGTTAGTTATATACCGATGGGGCCACAAGAAAATAACACGTATTGCTTGAGTAAGAAAGAGATAAACATAGTAGCAAATATTTCAGTAGGCCTGACGCTCATTTTAATTATGACATAAGTCAACTAACCATGCATACTAAAATATTTTTTGCATGGTCATCTCTGTCTTACTCAAGCATTCTATTTTGTTATTCATGTTATCTCATTGCTGTTATACAGGGAATTTATTTTAATAGTTAACATACGCGTTTCGTTTCTATGCCACCATTTAATCAGACTGGTCATTTCCATAGTTACAAATGAGACCAATAGATTTTAGCGTGCATTTTACGAGTTAACATATGAATTATTACTTGTCAAAGAGACAATTAAAAGTTATCCTAATATATACCACTCAAGAAATGATACAATTTGTGAGTTGCACCTAGGTATCTACTTTTTAGTTGCATACCTACATTCCGGTAATAAAATTAAAGTTTCTTATTAGCAAGTACCTAATTCCAATTCGTATGTTAACTCGTAAACTAAACGCTCTAATCTATTGATTTTATTGGTAACTATGGAACTGACATGTATGATTAAATGCTGGCATAGAAACGAAACTGCTATGTTAACCATTAAAATAAATTCACTGTATACAGTGAATTTATTTTAATGAGCAATGTGGTATTTCGGTTTCCATGATAACTTGATTGTTACTATTGGTTTCTAAGGGTACGCTATGCCATGTGTACATGTGTTTATTTTAAAATGCAATATATGAAGCGTAAATTTATTGACAAAGAAGCATCAGAAAGAACAACAGGGCATGTAATAACCCATATACTTGCGGTAAACTGAAGCCTTTATATCATTTGATCAACAGAATTCCTTCCTTCGTAGAATATATTATGTTTTTACATACTCAGTAACGTTTCCATATTGCATTTAAAAAAACGCATTTACATATTGCGCGTTATAATAAACTCCCTGTATAATTACGGCCCCATCCGTATATATCCCTGTTTTTATAAATTATTGTTTAAGCATTAGGGTGGCAATACTTTTTAATGGGAAAATACTTACAAATCTAATACACTAAACTATATGAACATATCTGAAAGCAATAAGTGCATATTATTGAACTGATGGAATCCCAGTTGTGCATGTTTGGATTGGATGTAAGTGTAACACTAATAGAAAAGTGGAATTGCTATGTACGTCGACAGTTTCCATTTGACACGAAATGAGTGCAATTAAAACTTACTGAACCAATTTATCGATTATAATGCATCAAATACTTACAATATGCCAACAAATGGAAATGCCAGCTGTTGATAAAATTGATTGAAACAACAAAATTACGGTTTTCACAATACAGTACGCGACGTATTTAGTACATAGTAACCGTGCTAATTCGTAATTTTTAAGCTAATTTTCAATAGGGAATGCTGTTACACATATTTATGAGAACAATACGTCAATATATCTATAGAAAGAAAATTTTTAAAACTTAGTAACATTTATTTTATTGCAATTGCAAGTCGCAGGAGCTACTTCACAATTTTTAGAAACGGTTTGTTTAAGAGCAATTGCACAGTGTACAGTACTTTTAATGAGAAAATATAGCAATGACATCTCTAAAATGCTTAGACAAGATTACAGATCGTGGTGTGAAAAACAAGCGATTTCACCAAACTTATCTGCTCCAAAGGTGTTTTTTTCATCGCCGAATTTCAGAGTAGAATTAAGCAAATTTCAAGGAAATACTAATAAAATTGAACGGATGTATAATCCAAAATAGAACGTAAGTAAAAAATAAAGATAATATTACAAATAACAGATCTGAGTGAAAATCTAAAAAATTAAATAAACAAAACTGCTAACTGAACAATTTTAAAATTGATGGAAGTAAATTATCAATAAATTAAGGACAAACAAAGTTAACAGTGTTTAAGCAAAAGGTTCATGACACAATTTAACAATAAACATTAAATTAAGCTGCATGTAAACATACAGTATTAATTATTTAAATTGAATTTAATATCTACTAAATTTATCAACGATAATTTGATTAAACCTATAAATATTCAAAAATACAGATTTATAATCAATAAATGTGAATTGCCTCATATTTAAAGTGTTACTTGTTTTATTTGTGTATGTCCTAATTAAATTTCTGCAGTAACCCGAGATTGTGAGTCAAAAAATTGAATTTGTTACAAATGTGGACCAAGAAAGGTATTTCATTTCATATTCGTATTTATTAAAGTGTTATGTGTTTTATTTGTGTATGTCCTAACTAAATTTCTGAGGTAACCCAACGAGATTGTGAGTCGAAAAATTGAATTTGTTATAAATGTGGACCAAGCAAGGAAACATAGAATATAAAGTGATAAAACCCCGAGAATAAATAATTCATTTCAATTAAATTAAACTAACGTCATAAAGGACCATAATAATTTACAGGGTGAGCACATTAAAAAATAAAATTTTATAAATTTGCACATGGCCCAGACTTAACCGTGATAAAAATGGGAATCGTTAGAATCTCGTCTACAAATGAATGTAATTTGCATTACCAAGTGTTTCTTTTTATTGTTGCAATATTTACGGAACATTAAGATGTTTTACCCCCAGTATCCTCTGATATTTCAAAATTTCTAGTGTCACCGGATAAAGTAAGAATAAAATGAAAAAACAAATAAATTTCCAATTACACAAATAAAATTCATGTTGTTTATTGAATCTTTCGTCAGCCTACAAAATTTAAATTATTAAAAATCAGATCTGGTTATCAACGAAACCTTCGATTTTTAACAATTTTAATTTTGTTGGCTGGTGAAACATGCATTAAACAGCATGAATTATATCACGGCGTAAAAACATTTCAGAGACTATTCAACACTATAACATATAAGCCAATCACATTGCAGCCATTTGCTTTTTTCAACCAATAACAGCCGTATATCCCTGAATATTGGGAACCATGCAAAATATTCACAAAACAATGTACGTACTCAAAAAATAAATAGCCTTGTTGCGAAGTATCGCTTAGCAACGATGTTCTGTCCTTAGTGATATCGCTAGGTTACGTAACACTAAACCCGAACAAACTGTGTGGCTTGTTTTAAAAATTTTAAAATGCTGTGTTTTGGAAGTATTCCGCTGAATTTAATTGAGAATGAATAAGTATATTAATTGTTGGATTATTTTTCAATAAAGTTAATCGTTATGTATTAATATTGTTACATAGTCGTCCCAAATACCACTCGAAGTGGATATATATTTTTTTAAATATTTTGCCATTTCCATAGAAATTATTGCAAATTTCACTCAACAAAATCACATTTAAATGTCACTCGCCTTCGGCTCGTGACATTTTTGATGTGATTTTGTATCGTGAAATTTAAACGCAATAATTTACATGGAAACGACAAAATATTTGTCAAAAATATATCCACTGCTTGTGGTATTACCCTTGATTATCACACAAATAACAGTCTCAAAAAGGGGGAACGAAATAACTGCAACAGATTACTAAAATATGATTTTCCCATACAGAGTTAGGCAAAAGTATGGAATATTTCCTGTAGCAACGTGAATATTGTGATCTTTCTAAAAATATCCTTCATAAAAGTTTTATAGTATTTTTTGTAATCTATCTACGTATACCCCAATTTTCAACGAAAAACATGTAAGTTTTTTATCTGAAATTGCAACACAGTACAAGGCAAAAATATTTAAACACTGCGGTTTTGCCACAAACAAAAAAATAACACCAACGTAATTGTACGTTCTGCCTTCATAGTGAAACAGTTTAGTCCTGGCCTTTTTATTGCAAAATTGTTTTCGTTGTTCTTCAAACCTTTGCAAATTTCATGTTTCTTAAAAGGTAATTATTACTATATCAAAAAATAAATTACTAGTGTTTTTGTTTTTAGTTTAAAAGTAGAAGGGTATACGTGGAAATATGACAAGAAAAATGCTAAGAAATGTTTAACAGAATTTTCTTATAAAATTAACATTTATGCCTCTATATTTTTGCCCAACTATGTATATTTGTATTAACTATCGTTCAGAGAGTTGTAAGAATCCTTGCGTAGGGATGTATTTTGCATTTGTTTTCAGTTTGTAGTCACAAAAATGGACAGAATATATAGTATATACTTATTTGATACCCACCAAAGATAATTTTATAGTCGAAAAGCAATATTTTAATTTTTGTCAGTAGATATCAATACATTTCGAATTTTAAGGTTAACTTTATAATTTTAAAAGCCACATATTAACGCAAGTGACTTCACAGTTGCGAAACGGTTACGAAGTAATTAAACACGTCAATGCAAAAAATTAAATTGCTGATATATTACACTGAGAATTTTATGAAGTCATAGAGACATGTGATATTATGTATGAACCATCCATTGGTAATGTTCTCCAGTCAGCGTTCAGTGCTTTTAGTTGAAGTTGAAATAAAGATTCTTAGACGGATGCGTCACTATATAGGAAGATTTGAGGAGTCTCAAAGTGAACTCATTTACAGCAACCATTTTTGGTTAGCCGCCTGCGTGTGTGCCGTCCCTGAACGAAAACAAAACTGCCGGAGAACCAAATCAACTCAATTAAACCGGTGGCAGAACGTGAATGAAATTAACGAACGCGCGGTATGTAAATGGTTCAGGGTTGACAGAAGGCGTTAGAAAAATACTTCGCATGATTGTTGTTATTAACTCTGGCTGTAGGAATACTAAATTCGATCCGATGCAGATTTAGTTGACTTAGGTCAAGTATAACTAGGTTATGGGGACAAACGGCGTCAGTAACAAGGTTCGCATTAATCAGGTCGGGGACGGATCTGTGCAAATTGCAAATTGTAATGCGATAATGAAACTCAAGTGGACTGTTGAAAAGTTTTATAAATTTTCCAGAGCACCTTGCGGTTTATGATTCGTCTCGACGGCGAGGTAAATTGATGGATATTAGAACTGGTGCAGTTTGTATTTCTGGTGCAACTGTACATTGTACCAAATTGACTGTGGAAAATGTATTATTCTGTTCGATTACTACTGCATATGACTCATTCCTCGAAGTGTAAGTAAAGTATGAACAAGTCGTCGATATAATTATATATAAACCTATTATTTTGAGATATAAAGAAATGAGAAAATTATAATCACCCATATTTTTTATCGACTGAAACAAACAAGTTGTCTTATTAAATGATGACCAGGATTATATCTCGAACTTTTAGTTCTGCAATTCACATAATCAAAAATGTTTTTGGCAAAACATCTGCATCTGGTAAACAGTGACTCATGAATCATAAATGACAACATTTCTAGAATATTAACTGCGACTTTGAGAAGATTCTATAACAGGCAGCGACCCGTTTGAAGGTGTGAATTGAATACTAGCTAGAATGATATTACTAGCTTTTAAGCCCACCACATAATTGGTCTTATTCTAATTAAAATATTTTTTGCTTTTCTACTTCATTTTGCGATAAAGGAAGTATTGGATTCACCCCAAAAATTAAAAACTGAGTTTTCAACAGATCTTCACGTTTTAGACTTTGAACCCAAAAACATGTTTTTGTTCATTGGTCTCTCTGTCTGCCTGTCTGTCTGTCTGTGTGTGTGTTTGTGAACAGAATATCTCAAAAACGAAAAGAGGTATGGCGTTGAAACTTCATATATAAGGTTTGTGTACTAGATGCGACAGCAAGATTTTGAAGAAAATTGCATAACCGGAAGTATGGTATTTACTCTTGATTTTTCAGTTTTTTTAGATTTTTTCAAAAACGGCTAAACGATTTTTTTAACTTTACATTTTTATTACATGTTTAATGTGTCTTGATGTGAGATAGGTGATTTTCCAGTTGAATACCTCTAATATGGGTTTCTTTTGTTTTTCTTTTCTATTTTTTATTAACTCCTATGTTAAATAGAACACCCGGTATATTATTACATTTTTGAGTTCAGCTTAAAATTTTAGAGAAAATGTATCTCTCGAATTAACGCTCTATTTCGTACGTTTTTGCGGAATTTGTAATTTTTGAAAATTTTTGGCAAATGCTTAAAAATTAAAAATCAAATTTTTGGCTAATTATAAGATCACTGTAAAAGGAAGTTGTGTACGTGTATCACACCAGATTTTTAATATTGAATTTACATAAAAAAGTTACAGAAGAAAATGCTTTTAACGTGTTTAATAAAGAAAGTGTACTGCAACAAAAACAACCTGTGCTACATTGCTTTTCGAGAGTCGAGTAAAATGTGCAAGCCAAGTTATAAATATCAGCTGTAACTACGTCACTTGTATGCAGGAATGGATGGAGTACCTATCTAAAATACTACCGGGAACTTAATGGTCGACGGCCCAAAAATGTTGCAGATCGCGTCCAAAAACAATCAACAAATATTTCAAAATTACACAAACTATAAAATAAAGTCAAGAACGTAATAGAATTGATTTACATCACCTCCAATAAGTAATAAATCTGTCAAGGGCTTTACTCAGAACTTCCTCGCAAGTGGACGTTCTGACATTAAAAAAATTTAAAAATCAAGGAAAATAGGGGTAAAAGTATCTTCACCTTCGTAATAACACTCAGACAATAAAAGCGGAAACCTTTGGTAATGCGAATTAAATCAATTTCAAATAAAAAAAACATTGCCGCCGATGGAATTCGAACTACAGCGCCTGCGACCGCGAATTTAAATTAGACCGTCTGATCCACAGGCCCATCGAGGACATCCCCCGGCGTTGCAATGCGCGGCTGTATTTAACAAATCGGACATATTGTTGAAACTTTTTTACTCTTTTACGACATTGCCCTGTACCTGCTGGGTCCCATTTTCGACAAGTTTAAGCCTGACCTATGTGAAAATTATTACTTTTATCTATCGTTAACGCAAAAATAAACAAAACTTGATTTTTTAAGGTGCTCACCCTGTATATTGCTATAAACACATTTAAAGCCTCTATGATTATTATTATAGCAACTAATAATATTTCATGCATATCAAATAATGTTTTATAAATTATTCCAGAAATGTGGTAGTTTAATTTTTGTAAATAGTATAAAATAGCAGTGGTTTTCATAATAATTGCAGAAAGGTATTGAAAATAGTGTTAGTTTTGATTTAAACAAATTGTAATCAGAATAGGGTTGGAAAAAATTCAAACAATGGTGTATCGAAGACAAACAATTGGGGAGAAGAAGCCACGCTGAAAGGTGTTGTTATTTTGGCTTTCCCAATAAATAATAGTAAAATTGTGAATAAATACTCTTTTCCCAATTAAGTGAGTTTTGAAATTGATTGAATGTCCTGTGGGTGTGCTGTGAAGTGGAGTACATTCATTAGTAGCACCTCCGCAGAAGGTTAAAAAGTGTTTTATCTGTGCATCGAGTATGAGCTTGTATTTCGGTGGCTGTTTTTGGAAGTGCTAGCAGAGTAATTATTGGAGCACTTAGAAGCTGGATGAAGGCAGTGACCTTCGTGTAGAGCAGTGCAGTCCTGGGTGTAAGCAACGGGGACAGTTGGAAGCAGTTTTTGGTATCACAGCGGATCAGCTACAGGAATCGTTCCGAGCGAAGCTCAGAGACTGGCCAACGGACAAAGAGGGAGCAAGCATCGTGAGACTCGCTAGGAGCTCGAGTTGGGGCCTAATTCCGTTCCAAAGGCAACAAAAGGGTCAGAAAACTTCGCTTAAAAGACAAAATTTAGCGAATTTCTTGGTGGCGTCGGTTTATAAGCACTTCCGGCACGAGCGTCCTTTGAGTGTGTTTTGTTTTGTGACTGTATTTACTTAGGGCATTTGTTATCATCTGGGCAACGGTTTAATTACGTAATCACAGATAATTGTCGTTTAATAATTGACTCAATGTTCTCTTTAGTTAAATAATTGCCTGCATGGTAGCTATCCCATTAGTTAAATTACGATTTCACAAAGTGTTTACTTTTAAAATTATTAAAAATAATACCACGATATTTAAATTTGATAGCAAATGTATTTCTTATAATGAAACAAGAATGACTAAGAATGGCATTCGAGGGACTATTCAATGAACCAAACTACTTTTTCAAATTAGTTTTCAGTAAATCTAGCAACAAACTACGCCATTTATATAGTAACAGAACACTAATATTGACTTGATCTAATAAAAATCATATTTGTTTAAAATATTCACTTGAATACCTTCGAGGAAGATATATCCGCTGATATTTTTTTGATTGGTCACGAAACGTCAGATTCTGGATTTTCATTGGTCACTTTTTGACAGATGCCAGGTGAATTCAATAGTCAATAGTCGATTGTTTATCAGATAAGGTACTTCGCAGCCTATTTTTTTTAATGAAAAGTAGAAAAGGACAGCTCACAACCTACCTGTGAAATAGACAATGAGAGTATAAACTAATAAGCCAGCGCCAATGTAAAATAATCCCCTTGAGATAAATTATACTGATGGGGCCATAATTATACCTATATAATTGCAATGAGATAACATGAACAAGCAAATAGAACGCTTGAGTAAGACAGAGATGGCCATACAAAAAAATTATATTAGTAGGCATGTTTAGTTGACAAATGTCATAATTAAATTAAGAGTCAAGCCTTCTCGAATATTTGCTGCGATGTTTATCTCGTTCTTACTCAAGCAATACGAGTTATCTTCTTGTTCATGTTATCTTATTGCTGTTATATATAATTGTGGCCCCATCGGTATTTAAAAAATTGCATGCAGGTTTAGCACTTTTTAGATTCTGCGCATGATTTTGAACCCTTCTTTGATGTTTCAAGCGTTACTTCATTTCTTTCAGTAGTTATATAAATCTTCAATTGTTAATTTGATGATCTTCCAG
Organism: Agriotes lineatus; assembly: GCA_940337035.1. Taxonomy (NCBI): domain Eukaryota; kingdom Metazoa; phylum Arthropoda; class Insecta; order Coleoptera; family Elateridae; genus Agriotes; species Agriotes lineatus. Next base: position 47,494 of record CALNHX010008205.1, read on the forward strand.
ATAACGGCAACGCTTGTTATTTTTTGCAGAAGTTGAAGTAAAGTCAATTTTTGACTTTTCAGGTAGCTCTCTCCCTTGGCGATTTCCTCATAATTATTTGGGTCCAGATTGTTCACATCCCTACATTATACAGAGTTGTTTGCACATCTCGTGGTAGTCGACTCTACTGGAGTAGGTATCCATTATGACTTTACAAAAGCCGATCCTGAATTTGTAATTCTTTTATTCCGGAAATTTTTCTTTTTCCATCAAATAATTTCTTTCTCTTCTGCAAACGAGTTTCAACCAATTTTTCTTCATTAATAAATTCAAATGCTCCCTTTGTAAAATAGAGTTCCGCCCATTCTACCAATTTACCTGCAGATTTTTTTGTATTTTTTGCTTCTCTTGTCTAAAAGACGAAGGAAGTATTGTAATCGCAAAGATCACCTTTCGTGATTTTTCAGATCTCACGTAAGGGTCCCTCGATAACGAGAAACATGTTTTCTCAGTTCCGCCTGTCTGTCTGTTCGTATGACCGTCTGTCCATCTACTAGTGGTATAGCTCAAAAACTACTTGTTAGAAGACGATATTTTGCCCGCGAATTAGATTTTTACTTGGCGCAAAACCGAATATACTTCTGGTCCAGTATATACAGGGTAAGCAACTTAAAAAAATGGCTATTTTTGCTTTAATGCATGAATCGATTAAACTAATAATTTGCACATAGCTCAGGTTTTTACCTTTGATGGGAATGGGACCCAACATATACAAGGCGAATATCGTAAAATAGAGAAAAGACAAACGATCCCTGCGACTGCAGCCAGCGCTACGGAAAGGTGTAGCGATTACCGCGCACTGCATTCAACGCAAGGAACAGAAATGTGCAACATTGGCCGTGAACTGCAGTATTGCAGATAACAATGCACATCAATCGATGAGCATCGTACTTGCAAGGGAAGTTCCATGTAAAGCACTTTGCAGATTTTTTAAGCTTCAGTATAGTCTTCAACCATGGTGTTACGTTTCAATAAATTTAACCTCTTTGTCTGCATGCACCTTGATAAAAAAAAACCGGTTTTAGTTTTAGTTTTAGTAATCGCTCTTGCTTGGGTTTTTATTTTTATGTTATTTTAAATAGTGTTCAAAAAATAATTTCAATTTATTATGATCAGGATGGTTGAAGAAATCATAGTTATGTTGGGGTGAGTTCAAGGCCCTTCCTGTTGTTGGGGTGTCTTATCCTCTATGATTATATCAGAGCAAGGTAAGGCTGTTTCTTCTAGATCATAATTATTGTCATTATCTTTATCATATTTTCTTCCTTCAGTCGCGTGTGCTAAGTGCTCTTCTGACTTTTCTGGCTTCTCCAACTGACCTTAATTTTATACTCTTTGGTTTTATAGTGTTCCCAAATTTGACACGTTCCGAACCAAACTGTATTTGTTTCGAGAATTAGTTTCAAAGAAGTCTACTCGTATTGTGGATAAGGGGAAACAATTTAAGAAGAATAAAGTTATTTTTAAGTTCTCATTTCTTTTATAACTAACAATTAACAGAACATCCCTCGTATTACTAAACGTGTTATTTCATTTTCTACTGAACGTCTTCTCTTTCAGTGAATTCTTTTATTTTGAAAAATATATTTCGAAAGGCAGCTATAAATGCTTTTATTTATAACTTGTGTCACTTGGAAGCTTCAAACTACTCTCTTAAAACTGCTGAAAGATATCAGAAATTACAGTAAATATAGAGTTGTTTGAAATGTTTGTGCAGATGCAACAGGATGCATTATTTATCAGAGCTGCTTAAGCGTCATTAAATGGTTGAAATAACATCATCGTTAAATTTGCAGGTGTTAAAACTTAAAAGGCTTTGCAATGGAGGATTATACTTGTTAGACAACTAATAATTTATCGAATACAAATGTGTAGTAGTAATTCAGCAACACTATGAAACTATGTATTCTTTTCTAATTTTGAAGTATTAGAAAATTGAGAATCCCATCTAATTATTTAATAGTTTTTTATAGTGCGTCGAACATAAGAGATTTGGCAAACAAATTTTAGTTTATAAGTTTCCATAATTCACTAATATGTGTGTGTTCCCAATACAATATTTAAGTCGTCAATTAGATGTACTTGTTTCATATCATTTGAAAATTGTTTGCGCTACAGAGTGATGGAACACTTATAAGAGTATTGCAAACATTACAAATACTAATAGTGGGTGATCATGGTATGTCCTACTCTCAACCTCGACAAAATCACTTCATGCCTTTGTTGCGATATTAAATATGGCGAACCATGAATGGTGTTTTTAATTAGTCATAACTTATTTCGAACAGTGGTTATCTAGTAGTTTTTGCATTTTATTATAATTTAATTTTCTTTATTGACAGCTATACCTGTATAAGGGCATCCAACTAAATTGTGTAAATTTTTGTTCTTCACGACGATAAAGAGTATCAGGTCGGATAGACCTGTTTAATTAGAGATAACAATGTTCTAATTTTTAGAATTTATATTTTATTGCATACGACTCAGAAAAGTTTAAAGCCCCTCAAACTGTAATAACTATTTGTGCAACAAGTGCTAAAAGTAAATGTTTATGCGCGAGACATGAAAATTATGAAACGAAGCCGGAGGCCTTAAATTTACTGTTTAATCCATAAATTTAACAAAGGTTTGCATTTATGACAGTTATAATTTATGTCATAGTAAAGAGATGGCCTTGACAACGCAGGTGACTGTTTCTGCAGCCGGTAGCTGTCAAAGTTAGTTATCAAAGGCAATTATAATAGTACACATTTTACTTTATTCATTACATAATGCTTAAATTATTTAAACAACTCTTTACCTCTAACGAAAGAAGTAACTAGAATAACTTTATAGCTTCACTTGCAGTTTAAAATTCTAAATTTAACACCAGCTGTTTATTTTAGCACATGTGCTAAAAGTAAACAGCTGATTTCACTTTTAACACGCTGATTTATAGTGTGATAGCCTAAAGTTTTAGAAAAATGACGTCACCGAATTATCTGTTTACGGCGTCTTTATTTTGATGACGTCACATAAAAGGTTTTTATAAAAACTTTTGAAACAGATAGAACGGTTTCTATAATTTTTATAAATGCAGGCATGTCATTGGTTGTTAATGGTTAAGCCCAGCCTACGCGGAATTTGAAACGGCGCGCGAAACGGTTCTATGAAGTTTGAATGCTTATCACTTAACCTCATGTTTGGCGTGTATCTTGGATTGACGCTTGTGTTGTGGATAGCATGTAATATTTGTTTCTGTTTGATTTTACTTAATTAGAGATGAGGGACACGTCGTCTGACCAACAAACGCCACACCAATGGAGTTATACCAGGGTGAATCCACCTTATATGCGATTTCGCATATCAACCCAAACCTATTTACACATTTACGTGATTTTTGTTTCATTTGAAGAAGAGCATATCACAGCTAACTTGTTGCAGGTTTTCTATTGGAAAACGAAAAAGAGAATCATAAAGGCTTGCAAAAGGGGCGGCAACCGCAAACCAAAACACTACAATCCAACCTCACTCTTCAGTTTTGTGTCAAAAAGATGATCACGTTTTTATAAAAACTTTGAACCAAATTTTGACAGTGGGACATGCCTTAAAAAATATTTTGCTGGAACGTGACTTAACATAATAATAGTTTATATATCAAGGGCGCAAGGTAAGCAATTTCAGCCCTCGATGATAGTTTGGAGCCCGACCGAAGGGAGGGCTGTAAATCATCAAGGCATGAAATCGCTCTTGCGCCAGAGATATATACATAATTTTCTCCTCAACCCGAAAGAAGTGGTGCGATTTATTTTTATACGTGAAGATTTTCCAACTATTAACATTAAAAATCATAATACCAGGATCTAATAAAAGCAAGGTGCATTTCCGTAGCAACTACATAAACATGGTCAGAAAAATTTACTTTTCCGCTCTCGGGCGAGAATGGTTTACTTTACGCCCTCGGGCGAGAATGGTTTACTCTGCGCCCACACATACGGCAGGAATAGGGTACTTTACTCCCGGTTGAGGATAAACACTTTTTTACTTCCTTTTACAATAAATGAAGTATTGGATTCACACCAAAAATTCGAAATTGAGCTTTCAACAGACCTTCACGTTTTAGAGTCCCCTGAACCCAAAAAACATATTTTTTCATTGGTCTGTCTGTGTGTGTGTGTGTCTGTTTCTCTCTAACAGAATATCTCAAAAACGAAAAGAGGTATGGCGTTGAACCTTCATATATAAGTTTTGTGTACTATGTAGATGCGACAGCAAGCTTTTGAAGAAAATCCCATAACCGGAAGTAGGTGTTTACTTTTGTGATTTTTCAGTTTTTAAAAAAAAATTCAATAACGGCTCTAACGGTTTTTTTTAACTTTACATTTTTATTACATTTTTAATGTGTATTGATGCGAGATAGGTGATTTTCCAGTTGAATGAATACCTCTAAAATTGGTTTCTTTTGTTTTTTTTTTCTATTTTTGTTATTAACTCCTATTTTAAATAGAACACCAGGTACATTATTACATTTTTAAATTCAGTTTAAAATTCTAGAGAAAATTTGTCTCTTGAATTAACGCTCTATTTTGTACCGTTTTTGTAGAATTTGTAATTTTTGAAAATTTTTGACAAATGCTTAAAAATTAAAAATCAAATTTTTGGCTAATTATAAGATTACTGTAAAAGGAAGTTGTGTGCGTGTATCACACCAGATTTTTTATAAAAATGAGTTCTGCTGATCAATTTTTTTTGCTAATTATTTTGGATGCATTAAGTTGTCGCCAAATAAAACAATTTGTACTAGTGAAATATAGGAGCATTAAAAATAGCTTATTATTAGTTGCTTGATATAATTCTAATTGAGTCCAAATTATATTCTCACTAATGCTAACTCTTGTAAGATTCATTGGTTGAATTATTAGTTTCTAACCAGTGTACTTCCACAATGTTGATAATCTGTTACCCCTTATTGTTAGATTTCATCAGATTAAACATTACACAGTGTTTAACCTTAGACTGTTCCAATTTTATTCTGATTTAAATAGTTGTTAGGGGGTTCAAAATAAAAGTAAAAACGAGGGACAAATTTATAATTATAGTTATTCACATTTTCACTTTAGAACTACATTGCATGAAGAGTATCAAGAGACTGATTGTTATTGTATGATTTAACAGGAAGACTGTTTAATAGCGAAGGAGCAAAGTTGTTGATAATAAGTGATTTACAAGTTTTTGGAATGAAACTTTGGTTGGCAAATATTAAATCAGTACTGATGGATATGGATGGCCAAATATTGTATATGAGTAGCGAATAAGCAAACCATCAAAGTGTATACGAACGTTTGTGAATGTCACACTACACAAATATAGATAAATATAAAGACATATTACGAATAATAAAACTACCAATTAAAATGGGTATAAGAAGTATAACACAAACTCTTTATAACAGCACCAATATTTTTGTGTATTTTAGAAAACGGTTCAGCGAAAGGAAATCTTCCCTTCTGAAACTATTTATCTTTGCATGCCTCTCTTCAAAAATAAATGTACAGTCGTGTTCAAAAATGTATTGTACAGCGACAGTTGTAAGATTATTGGTGGTTGTGATATTACTCAACAAAGGCTCACACTGTATCATTAACTAGGTAGATCTAGATGTACAGGTACTTTCAAAATATTTGTATGAATAACACTTTTTTGAACTTTGTGTAATTAATTTAGATTCAGAAAGCACAAACGATGTACAACGCTTTAATGAACACTACTGTACATGTAAGAAAGCAGATTGTTGGTTTCATATTAAAAAAGTTCTTAAAATCCCCACTTGTTACTGTAATACGTTCTGAGGTGGCCAGTATCAGAAATATGTTGTTTGTACTTTTTCTAGACAAATTTCAGCTTCGCATAGTACCTACTATTCTATGACCAATGATAATATTAGATCGGTTCATAGACTTTCCAGCAAGTAAAACATGAGGATCTGATTAACATACTTTTCGCATCCAGAAATCCACAAATATACCTGGATATGGAAGAGCGTTTAACCAAATAGACCATTTGGCGATTGGTAAGAGAATTGCTTGGAATACTCTGGATGCCCGATCGTACCGTGGAGGTATTGACTCAGATCATTACTTAGTGTAATGGGTGTAATGCTTCTGAAGTATTAACTCAGCATGTTTGCACTCAAGGGCGTAGCCAGGATTCCAGTTACAGGTGGCATAAATTTAATTACACAATCAACTACTACTATTATTATAGTTTTTACTTCCTTTTACTACTATAAAGGAAGTATTGGGTTCACCACAAAAATTCGAAATTGAGTTTTCAACAGATCTTCACGTTTTAGAGTCCCCTGATCCCAAAAAACATATTTTTTTTCATTGGTCTGTGTGTCTGTCTGTCTGTGTGTCTGTGTGTCTGTCTGTCTGTCTGTCTGTGAACAGAATATCTCAAAAACGAAAAGAGGTATGGCATTGAAACTTCATATATAAGTTTTGTGTACTATGTAGATTAGACAGCAAGCTTTTGAAGAAAATCGCATAACCGGAAGTAGGTGTTTACTCTTGTGATTTTTCAGTTTTTTTCAATTTTTTCAAAAACGGCTCTAACGATTTTTTTTAAATTTTACATTTTTCTTAAATTTTTAATGTGTATTGTTGTGAGATAGGTGATTTTCCAGTTGAATACTTCTAAAGTGGGTTTCTTTTGTTTTTTTTTCTATTTTTTTTATTAACTCCTATTTTAAATAAAACACCCGGTATATGATTCCATTTTTGAATTCACCTTAAAATTCTAGAGAAAATTTGTCTCTTTAACTAACACTCGATTCTGTACCGTTTTTGTAGAATTTGTAATTTTTGAAAATTTTTAACAAATGGTTAAAAATTAAAAATGAAATTTTTGACTAATTATAAGATCACTGTAAAAGGAAGTTGTGTGAGTGTATCACACCAGATTTTTTTTTAATTTTTTACAAATTACAAAAATTATAAGTTGAAACATCATCAGTTTCCGCAAATCTACTGCAGATCGTAGCTTTTTTTTTTAAATGTTGTAGAATGTGAATTGCACTAATGATTATAAATCGACTGCCTTTTGCTCTTTATAAATGCTTAGTGGTGGGCAACTGACCACCCCTGCCCCTCCCTGGCTACGCCCATGTTTGCCATTTATAATTTTGTTCATCCACTTGGTAGCTCTAACAGTCCAGGTTTGATTCAAATATTCACTTTGACTTATTTAAAGGAGGCAACTTAACTCAAATAATATTTATTAACAGCTATGTGCAGTTCAGGTTTCATGCATACAATAAATAAGCACGTCATTAATCAATAACTATGTACAAATATTAAATTAAGGTAATTGCATTCAAAGCGCGGCTTGGTAAGTGGACAACCCAAGATGCAGGCTCGTTCGCCAGGGTCTAACTATTCGACAGTCACTGGAACTAGCAGGGAATAGCTTCCACATTCGATCAGCAGAGTCTTTCCGGTCAGAACTTGGATGGGAGCTCCATGGCTGCTTCTCTCGGCGCCTCGTGATACGGCTGTCACGGAAATAGTTGGTCCCGCATAGCATAATATCATGACAGTCGTTAGTAGGGTTGGAAGTCTCCATAAAATGTACAGCGACGCCTATAATTGGCCTAACGGCTGTTGGCTGAGTACCAAAATAAAAATAAAAAATAAAAATTTCACCAGCGTTGGTAGCCCACACGTGCCTCGGAAGTGCAAGTGTCCGCACGTGACCAGGTGTGGAACTCGAATGTCTGATAGCAGCGGTCTAGTTTCGTGCCGAGGTCACATTCCTTCCTTGATAAGGATTAGCCGGTGCGTGGCAAGCTTAGGGGTACCTTTGAGATATCCAGGCAAATTTTCAGGTGTTTTAAGATAGGTGACTTTGTTTACAACAGTCAGTGGTGCTTTGCCGGCCAATTTGAATGGCGGTTTCAGTCAGGGAATAGTTAGGTCGATACCCCACGGTGTAAAACCGTACACTTAGTTTTTCCTAAAACACAAGTAGCACTAATAAGCCCGTAAAAGACAGGGGGGTTTTGTTCGATTTGTTTACAGCTTGACACCGTAAATTAATTTTTCCCAAATTACAGGTGGGCACTATGTACCCAGAAGAAATAGAGGGGTTATATTCGGTTTGTTTAGAGCTTTACGACGTATACTAGTTTTCTTCTAAAACACAGGTGGGCACTAATGACCCCAGAAGAGGCAGGGAGGTTATATTCGATTTGTTTACAGTTTCACCCAGTGAATTAGTTCTTCCCGAATTACAGGTGGGCACTAATGAGCCCAGAAGAAGCAGGTTGGTTATATTTGGTTTGTTTACAGCTTCATGTCGTAAATTAGTTTTTTCACAGAATGAATAATTTATACAAACCGGCTGGGTGAGCTGGAATCGTCGACGAGTATTCGAAGCTTTCTCAGGGGGTTTACTGTCGGAAATTGTTATAAAAATTTGCTGTATCATTCTTCTTGTTCGATGGAATTTTCATTTATAGCCGAATGTTGTCTTTCCTCTTGAGTAACAACTTAGAAGGGAAGTGCGCACTAGACGCTTTGTCGTGGCAGTCGCGCATAGCGATGAATTCACAACTACCGGTGCTCTAAGGCATTTGTAGTGTGAAAATGCAAAGTTTAAACGCTCCCCATGCTATATTGTGAGTAATTAGGGTTTAAACAGGAAGGAAACGTTGCAAAAGCAATATTTAGAAATCGCATATGTACCAAGAGCACAACTAAACATAAAAAGGAGCTAAGGTAATATACATACAATGATACAAGCAGCAAACGATTGACTTGATTCACACATGTGATAAAGAGCCGCGCTTCCCATTTGTGAGATCGCGGCTCAATTAAAAATTTAACACATGTCAGTAACGCCCTCGAACCTCGCGCTCATTTTTCCAAGGAGCAGAAAAGCAAGCAATTCCAGCCGTTTTATTTTTTTTGCTAAATAAAAACGCCTCAGTTTTAAAAACAAAGCAGGCCAGCAAAGTTGCACCGTCCAATAAAGCGAAGTGCCGCTAGCATCAGAACAAAGCTTTCATGACCTGGGCCAGCAAAACTTGAGACGATTTAAAAATAAATCCCGGCCGCCAAACCAAATATACCCGGATATAAAAAATAGGGAGATGCGACGCCACATGCTAAACAAAGAAAAACGGAAGATAGCTACCAACTACGCATTTTCGACACACAAAGGGCAAGGCAGATTTCGTAATCTGCCCAGGTAAAAGGATTACGCATAAATCAGTCATTAACGTCGCACAAGAGATATACAAGGAGGCTTAAAATGTCAAACTCGGAAACAATACAACGGCGCCTCGGCTGCTGGTAAATGCTATCGCAAATACATTACACATAATTAAATAGCCTCGTGACGATAATACAAATGTAGGCATGTGATATATCGTTGGATGCGTTTTCGCGCCAGGAAGACGATGAACAGCACGAGAAAAATAATCGCGAGCAATTAATAGCGCGAAAACGGAAATTAATTAAAACCGGCCAAATTTCTCCCCAGACCGTGTTTGTCAGTTTACGACCCCAAAACCTGCAATCCGGAGGAACCCGCGGGAGGTGGTTTCTCCTTTATGAAGAAGGAACTGTGGAATAGCAAGACATTCGATCGAACTTTGTTGTCGGATCAACTTCTCCTCCTCTCCAGAGCTGGAACCTTCAGTAGCCCTGGATGAGCCAACCTGCAGCTATGAAAGCTGCCGCATACACGCCGCCCTCCATCGAAGGAGCCAGAAAATACATCGCATCGAACTTTGTTCTCGGATCAACTTCTCCTCCACTCCAGGGCTAGAACCTCCAGTAGCCCTGGAGGAGCCAGACAACTCCGACGCCGCTCCCATCCACCGAAGCCCGCATCCAACTAAGGGAGCTCGACACCGTCTAGCGCTTACGCCCAATCTACCGTCCGCTAGAGTCCGCAACCTGCCGCTCCGCAGCCTCCAGGTCGCTTGCACCAACCGCTGTGCCACCGGAAGCGTCGCATCCTCGAAGCCGCTCCAATACACGCAGCTTCGCCTTCGCCATCGTATCCCTCCAAAGACGCCGCCGCCGTCTGCCCTTGTGCCCTCCGCCACAAGGAGAATTCGAGACGACCCCCACGTCGCCGTCACAAGCTGTCGCTCCCATGTCCGGAAGCTCGCATCGCTTCGCCGCAACCGCCGCCGTCTGCTGCACCTCTCATGGTCTCATGATCTGTCTACAGAAGCTCCAGTCGTCGTCTTTCTACCCTACTTTGGTAATGGTCCTACAAAGCCATCTTAACCGCGGTCACGCCTCCCTCAAGCGAGAGCGTCTCAGTATTGTGTTAATTGCCTAACCAACGTGGGGCCTCTCTCTTGTGGAGGTTTTCGTATTGTGTTACGATACAATAGGCCACAAACCCAAAGCAAAGTTGAGAGACTGGTTTGATAAGGAATGGCAGACAGCAAGAACAGGGCATACAAGTCATACATAACAAGACCCACAAGAGACCAGAAGGCCAATTACTGAGAAGCCAGAAGAAAAATCAACGCACTTCTACGGAAAAAGGAGCAAGGGTGAACCAGAAACTTCTACAAATCGCAGAGAATTTTAAAGCCAACAATACCAGGCTAGCATACAAGCAAATAAACATCTTTCAATCAGGACATAAACCAAACACCAGCCTATGTCGAGACAAAAGTGGACAAATACTAGGTAGCGAAAAGGAAATCTCTGACAGATGGAAACCGTATTTTGAGGAACTGCTAAATCAGAACCACAGACAGAACCCTACCTTAGAATATCCGTGGGGCCGGACCTGCAGAAGGATACGCCCACCCGCCAACCAAAGAGAAGTTATGAAACCGCTACAATCACTCTCGAATAACAAAGTGCCCGGAGTGTATAACATACCAGCAGAGCTACTGAAGTATGGAGGAACACACCTAGTGACAGATATCATAAATCTGATTGGAAAAATATGGAAGTCAGAAACAATTCCGGAAGAATGAAAAACCAGTATTATATGCCCGATACACAAAAAGGGCGGTAAACTGGAGAGCAAAAACTTCAGAGGCATATCTCTATTGTGTACAACATACGTCTTTACCACCATCCTGAGAAACAAATTACCGCCAATAACGGGGAGAATACAATAGGAGAATCCCAAGCAGGTTTTAGGCCTGGGAGATCGACCACCGACCAATTGCTTGGTGTTAAACAAGTACTCGAAAAATGTTGGGAATATGACATTGACGTGTATCAGCTATTTGTAGATTTTAAGAAAACTTACGACACCATTGTGTATGGGCAGAATCTATATAACATCATGATCGACCCTCTCAAACTAGTCAGACTAACCAACTATGGACAACTTTATAAGTAGGTTGAGCACATCTAACCGACCCCTTTGAAGTTAGCCAAGGCCTAAAACAAGAGGATGGCATGGCACTCATCCTCTTTAATCTAGGACTAAAGTGTGTTGGTTATAAGGAAGAAGATGAAAATGGATCGCTGCTATATAAATCCAGACAGAGAGTTGAATATGCAGATGACATTAAATATTTTCGGTAGAAACATACCAGCAACAGCAATAAAAGAAATCCTCACCGAATTGGAAAACGCCGCATCGGAGCTGGGCTTAAAAATCAACGAAGAAAAAACCAAGGCACTGATACAATCGCGAAACAATAGGGTAAAAGGTCAAAATCTAAGTGTAGGTGAGCATAACTTTGAAATGGTGACTGACAAATACTTAGTAGCCAACATTATCATGCAAGCTGAAGATAAAGAAATACGGATGATATTTAATAGCGTCAACAGCGCATACTATGGGCTATGCACCATAATGAAATCAAGAGTTGTACCTACCAGAAAATCAAAGTTAAACTGCACAAAACAATAACAACTGCTAAAAGTTAATAACTAGAAAACAGCAGCCAGTGATAGGCAGGACTGGAGGAGGAGGAGGATAGAGGAGCCCAATTTCCGATTTGGATTGTAGCGCCTTTCGATGGATGGATTGTACGATCAGGTCCGATTTTGCTTCTGATGTTGCATTAATACAGTTAATAACTATACTTTAGATTTGATTGTACTGTTTGCTTTTGCTTCGCACTAGATTCAGTTCCTTCAGTTTCCTTTTCGGTACTCCTGAAACTGTTGTTTTGGAAATACGTATATCGTTCCCTGTTAAGGATGAAGTGAGGGTATTAAGAGTAAGTTTCAAATATAATACCCTGCAATAGCAGTTTGATAAACATAATTGTTGAATATATAGCCAGATTCCAGAGTCGACCCAGTTTAGTGGTTGAAATTAATTATTAACGAGTTATCTTCCAATAGATTCGAGAGCTTTTTAGCTATTGATGTCCTAATTGCCCTAAAAGGCATTTTTTTGTTAATCGATTACGCATTACGAGTAACTTAGAGTCATGTTCTGCCGTGTGTATCTCGACAGACTCCAGATACACCAAGTGAAATCTTCACTATTTTCGACCCTAATTCCTTTCCCCCGACTTGATGCGTATGACCTAGGCGGAAAACACCTTCGCCGTTATCCAACCGTTTTTCCCCTAGTAACTAGCCGCAGCTAAACGCCTGTTGGGTAATTAAGCAGGCGTCTGCTGATGTAATCAGGACTTCTGACTTAGACTGCACATAGTGACGTTACATAGGGTACTGATAATCTTCTAGTTTTATGTGCAGGAGCGTCTTTATCGCTATATTTTGTATGTCTTCAATAGATCGACTTAATAATTTTATTAGTGTGTTTCCTTTGTATTCTTCTCATAAGCAACTTGCAGGAGTGTTCAAAGGAGAGCAAAACCAGAATTAACAGGTATTTCAGGCGATGTGTTAAAGGCAAATCCCTTGTCTACAGGACCTACCAATGCATCATCTCCCCATACGGCTGTTGATTCACGTTTTGTGGTCTGAGTGGATCGACATCTGATTATTTCTTAAACCCGGTGCTTTTCGATTTTTTAATGTGGCTATGGTAGTTCTGATTTCTTCTTCGGTTGTGTGGGTAGTTTTTTCAGTCTCTCTTCGATGGTGTCTTTTATTCGCTTCAATATTATTCTCATCTTGATTTTGCTGGCTGTACTTAATAGCGTTATTGGTATCCCGTAGTAGCGTCGCTATATTATCTATTCCCGTCGCTTTTCAATTTATGAGTGTCATGATTGCTTTATGTATTTCCTCTTTGTTAAATTATTCTAAGTTCATTTTGGTGTTCAGTTTGTGCTGTTTGCTGTATCGTTCTTTATACATTTCTGTAAAATAATCAACTCATCTGTTCTTTATTTCTTCTTCAGTGGGGCGTCTATTTCCTGTTGTTGCTCCTATCTTCGTTTTTGTTTGTACATATTTCGTCCCTATTCTTTTCGTTACTGTTTCGTACAGCATCCGTGTGTCTTGTCTTGTCGCCTTTTTTGTCTCTAGCGTTTGTTGTTCCACGAATAGTCTTTTATCCATTCTGGCGCTTCTTTTGACCTCTTTGTTCTTCTCGCGATATTCTTCTTCAAGCTTCCTTTTACTCTCGTATTTTTTTAGTATTGTTTATTTGTAACTTCAGCGCATTTCTTTCGTTTATTTCATTGATGGTGTTTTAGGAGAGCCATATTTTAACTTTCTTCCTTTTGGGTCTGCCATTTTCTGTTGCTGTTATCGTTACAGCCCTTTTGCATTTCTGTCGCACTTCTTCCATGCTTTCTTCGTTTAAGTCCCCAATTCTTCCGATTTATTGATTTTTTTACCTGTTCTCTTCTTGGTACAAATGGCTTTGATGCTTAATGTATGCTCTAACAATGTTGTAGTCTTGGAGTGAATTTCCCATTTGTTGCTCAAAAATAATGTGATCAATTTGATTCTTTGTATTTTATGCTGGCAATGGCCATTTTTTTCGTATGAATATCCTTGTGGTTGAATAATGTCCCACCAATAGAATTATTGTTGCTGAAACACGTGGCATATGCCAAAAATAAGAAAAGAAAGTAGCTTAGTTATAAGCAAAAGTATTTTGCCGTTAGAACGAGGCTAGAAAGTGATACATCGTAACGAGGCTAGCGGTGTGACGTTATAGCTGCTCGCAGCTTAACTCTGCCGGACCAAATGGCCATATTTCATTAGTGACCCCTGTATTTACTTTGTTTACACAAAAATTATTGGTTTTATGAAAAATCTAGAAGAATTTAACGAGTTTTTAAATAAACCAGGCTTTCCAATACGTATTTTTATATGATCAAATTCTTGCCAATTAAAAAGTGCTACTCTAATATTGGTGTAAGTCCGAGGGAATGCGTTTTTGGAATAACGTTTTGTGGACCTTTTTCATCTTTATGACAAGCTTAATCGGATCCTTGCTTTTAATCAACTATTTCAGGACCACCCTGTACACATGTACAAAGTCGAGAGGTGATCCCTTAGTTCACTTTAAGAACAAAAGTTCGGATTCACGTCCATCGGAACATACGAGGTACGAGGTAAATTATGTGTAGGTACTTGCTTTTTGAAACCCAGGTCCATTCCTTGCTTAATGGGGACATCAAAACACGAAACACGCACGGTCTTATGAGAGTTCCGTGTGCAGAGTGGGCGGAGCCACGAGCGAGCAGGTGACGTCAAGCCAATTAGAAAACGTTTCATTGCGAGCTTCAAACATTTGAACTTTTCTGGCCTATTTTGAGGCCCATATATAAAATTTATTAAAAATTCTTTCACTGATGGGCTGTGTCGTTGTGTGAAGGTATCTTTGCAATGTTGGGGGATAAAATACATACATTACATTTTTTGAGACCTCCCTATTACTAGTTCTTCATGTTGCAGTATTCGATTAGTCTTTGACCATTTTCATTTGCCACTGCAATTCCGAGTTTTCACATCACTTTTTCTTATTCATTAAAATTTTGCTTCAGCGATTTATTTCCAACGCTCTTTAACAAAACGTCTTATGATAATGATACAAGCAATTTATTCTTGAATTTGAAAACGTAGGTATTAATTACCATGTTTAGTATTAATAGAGATTGCATATATTTCACATTTTCACAAACATCAAGCAACTCATACAGGGATCGTAAAACGTGGAAAAGTATATAATTTTTAATATGTTTTATTATAGAATCTTGATTATCTTGTCTTTAAACACCGAATTTGTGCTGTCGTAATTTTACAAGTTGTAAGAATTTCCTTTGCCATCATAACAGGTGTTACCTACATTCTCAAAATCAAAATAGTATCATTGATACTACAGAGATCAGATAATCACTGTAGTATCAATGAAACTAGTATTTTGACTCGGATATCTATAGTCGCTGTAATCGTTACTACTTGATTTTAGTATTGCATAGATAAAAGTATTATTTTATCTATGTAGTATTGTATAGCCCCTCTATTACAAATAGTAGCGACATCATGGGGCAAACCTGATGCAAACATGAAAATACAAAAAGTTACTAAACGGTAAATTTCAGTGTAAACAGTGAAAAAATAACCGATCTGAATACCTGAAATCCTTTTCTGCCACTATTTTTACGCTTATCGACACAACACCGTGGCATTTCCACGTCCTCGACTTCAAATTAGCCCCCGAAGAGAAAAATGATAAAAAACACGACAACTGTCAATGTCACATTTTAATTTAATTATGCAACTTCCTAGGCGATTTTTGAATATGCTAGGGACTTAAGGGATACCAACGTGATTTTGCCCCAGCGGCAACATCAATCGTTGTCGCTACTATATGTAAATATAGGGGCTATATAGTATTGTAAATAATGCTGGTATCTGGTGGTAATAGTTAAAACTAATTATAATCGTTTTCATATTTGCAGAAACCTGTAAATGGGAGGCTGCCATGCGACGATATTATTCATATTTTAGGTTAAAAATGGAAAGTTTGAATTTTCGAGGCGGAAATCCAGGTGCAGTTCAGTATGGAAATTTTATCAATTATTATCAGTTCCACCCCCCTGAAAACAGAATAAATATCCTTCCAAAAGACATCTGGAATAGCGATCAAAGTACTGAACCATTTGTGGGTTTTGATATTGGCTGCAATATTGGGGTATTAATTTTTGTATTTAAA
>CALNHX010008206.1:0-63573 GCA_940337035.1 Agriotes lineatus
AGTAAATATTCGATATGGAATCATATTCAACAATAAAATGTTAACATGTCAAAATGCTTTTAAGGGGCTTATACTACTAAAACGATTACAATAAAATAGACAGAATTTTAGATTTCCAAGGAACTTTGGACCTGCAATAATTTCTAATCACTCTGTATTTAAGACATCTGCTTAATCAGTTACTTAGAAACTCTTCAATGAACCTAAACTTAATGTTTCATTAAAATATATTTTGTGCTTGTTTTATCAAACAGACATTCCCTATAATACTATAATTATATTATCTGGGAGTACCAACTAAAATCGCCGAAAATAATTTTCTATTACACAAAAACTATTCGGTCCAGAAACATACTGCGCCTTTAAAAGTCGCCGAAGTTGTCATGATGGAGATACTACTATATTTAAAAAAAAATAGAATTGGAAGAAATCTCTGGCAACTAAAAGTGTTTGTTTCACTTGTAGTAGTTATTGATCCAATACTATGGAAAGTAGTTAAAATCTTCGAAAGTTAGAATCTTCATTGCAGTGAATTTTGCAATTAATTTTACAACAACAAATCTAAGCTGAAGCAATGGAGCAATATTAGGTTTACATAGCAATTCGATTTGAATGTGGACCTAATTGACTATAACTTTTGTACAATACTAAGGCGGGTGGCATATTTACTAAATAATGTGGTCACGCGTTAACGTTGATATTTACCGGCGAATATTGAAAACACACTATTAAAAAAAGTATTAATATTTAAAGGGCATAATAACAAAATTAAAAGTAAGTCGAGGTGCCTTAATTTTATCAGAAGTATCAAAATGTTTCATTTTACATTTTCGCTTCGCAAAACATGATATGAAAATATTATTTTGAAAATAACTTCTATAAAGAACAATTAGCATTTTAGCAATGTTGCTGCTTCTAGTGATGTCTTTGTGGGTGCTATTTGTCCAGGTAATCAATATTTTTTAAGTTTAAACCTACAGGGTGTCCAAACCTGTTGGAAAAGCCTTATTATTCCTTCATTACAAAATATGTGCACGAAATAGTAACTGGCAAAATTATAATTTCAATGTATCCAAGGAAAATGCAGCTAGTTGTGTTGATATTTTCTTGATTTCAACAAAATAAAAATATAATGTTGAATAAAATATATTTCGACAAGGTGTCTTCTTCAGTTGTATACATAATTTAAAAGCATTTTAAAATCTGTTAAGACGTAGTCATAAAGTTTAAAAGGCGAACATTTTCAATGTAAACATTTTTTATTTTTCCTCCATTATTTTTAATTGATTTAAAAATGTTTACTTCCCAAGTATTTCGAAGATTTTTTTATTATTAAATTTTATTTTTGATAGAGAACACTTATTAATGTTGTAGGGATTTTTTTTTATTAAATTAAAATGGATATTTTTATATTTTTATTTTTTTGTCTCTTTCCCTTTTTTCCTTCGACATTTAGAACTTGAATTAGAATGATTTTATATCCCATTTGCTTAATTTCAAAAATGGTTTACGTGAAAAAAAAAATTACCTCCTATAAAAATGTTTTGTAAAACTTTTCCCGTTTAGGTATATTTATCGTATTCAGTTTTTATCCTCCGTGATTTGTTATAGGTAATAATATGATTACGCAAAACTTTAATGCACTGTCGTTTCTGACTTCATGGGTTTTTGTTAAAACTTAATTCAGCCGTTAATACTTTATTGTTATTCCTTATGACTCTACCAATACATTGAAATTATAATTATCATTTATGTGTATGCCATCGAAGACTCCATTTTAGAATTCATTTGCTTAAGTTTTTTTGGCTGTGTGTTATAAGGAAAAGGTTTAATCCTTTTTTGTGGTTATGATCCTGCTTTGAAATATTAATTGTTATTAATACATGGATTTGTATTTGTTACATTTGTGTAGCTTCTTTTCACAGTTCAACAGCCATGACAGACGTTGGCTCTTAACATCGTCTTTCTGGCAGGTAGTGAGTATGAATCTCACTCAGACATTAGTTTCATCTAATGTTATCCGATCATTATTCAGACGGTGTTAGTTTTGACCAGATAGAAGAGCAGTTTTCCCTTAAATCCAATGGACTAGCCAGCTAGCCACCTAGGTATTCACGCTGCGGTTGAAGTAGGCTCTTAGCTTATAATAAGACAAAGAAAACGAAAAACTAAGTAAACTTATTTTTGACCCTGTGTACTTGTGCAGAATAGCAAACGTGATACTTCTAAATGCATTACGTATTCGGTCTCTCATGTCATCTCTGGTGGTTTAGGGCTTCACAATAAACCGTATTCTTTATGTAGTTCCAGAAAAAGATCGGTGCCAAAGCAAGCCATTGGGTCACCCCTTCCGATTTACCGAGTCAGTCTCCAAATATTTAAGTATCCCCGCACTTTTCAATTAAAGTGCACTGCCATGTTGGTACCACAAGTTCAGGCGCGTCTGAAGGTCAATATCGTCCAATAGTAGAGGTAAGTTATTCCTTAGGAAATTACCATAACTTTCTTGCATTAGATAATCTCGAAAAATACAGGCCTACGGCGTAGTTTCCCATTGTACCTCCCCAAACTTTGAGAGATCATCAATTTTGGGAGTTGAACTTAATTGTAGTACCGTAGGATGATAATGCATATTATACCGATTAACTGCACCGTTGTTCTTAAAGATTTCCTCTTCAGTAGAGAGAATGTTATCTTAAAATTCGAATTTTCCATCATAGTTACGCAACAATTCATTCTGTTATCAAAATCTGTCATGTGGATGGAATGTAAATAGTAGGGCGGCACCTTAATTGGAGCAATCAAATTAATTCCGCGAATACCGCAAATTAAATCCGCGGATTGATCTAATTAAATCCGCGGTTTGACCCAATTAATTTCGCGGTTTGCTCTAATTAATCTTGATATAGGTAAGAAAGGGGGGTTGCGCTGCTTTCAGCTACCGTGTTTCGGTTACTTTTCAAGGTCGTCCATGTAAGCTTGCAGGCTTCTGCTTTCCAGGCCGTCTTACTTTCTATATCACAATTCGAAATTCAATTTTAGGAGAGAGAATAGCAAGAAGAAGCCTGCAAGCTTACATGGACGACCTTGAAAAGTAGCCGAAACACGGTAGCTGAAAGCAGCGCAACCCCCCTTTCTTACCTATATGAAAGTTTGCTCTCCGGCTTCTGTGCTGCAATTCGTCACGGAGAACGCAGGTATAGACAAAATTCAGCCCCATAGGTTTATCATACAAATTTTGTATGACGTAATGCATCTCCAGTTTTAAAAAGCGGCTGATAATAATTCATGTAACTATTACGCAACAAACTTAAATAAAAATTCGTCGTCGGTATTTATATTTATTGTAAGGGGCAACTGCCGGAATCCACAAGTTGAACGTATCGTTATAATTTCTTCTATTTCGTACTACCAAATTTCATAAAAGTATGTCCCAGCAAAGCGTCTTTGCTGCTCATATAGGTACGAAAGTCGGGTTGAGTTGCTTTAACTACAGCATTTTCAACTACTTTTCAAAGGTACTAGTCCGAAGATACCCGAGTCATGTCGTATATGTCCGAATGCTTGCCCTTTTAAACCTATTGCACAATATTTCCAGCTTAGAGCAATTTAGCGAAAGGTATTAAAAATGATTGGCACATCACAGAAAAGTTATAAAATAAAAAGAATAAATATAAAGTCAAACATCCATTACTTAGGCTTGCTAACTAGTCGTTTGTTAATATCTGTTCTACATGAGCTAAATTATTCAAATGTTTTTATTTTTGACCGCTGTTGCTGTAAAAAGCGTGTCTTGTACGTTTAGAAAACAGTCTGCTTCATGTCCGTTTTCTCCCGTTTAAAATCACATTTCCTGGAAATAGCATGTTGTGACGAACAGCGATGAGTAGAATTTTAAAATATTGCCCATCGAACAACGGAATAATTATAGAACGAATCGAAGCTCTTATTTGTATAAAATGGCGGCCCGAACACGACGCTACACAAAACCTGGATTTTTATAAGAAAACTGCATCTTGTTATCCAACAAATTGGTGCAGGTTTGATGGCACGACGGTCTTTTTAATTTGTAACACCGAAATTGACATGTTTGGCTTTTATTTTATAAGTAAGCGGCTGAAATTGTGTCATTATATCGATCAAAACTGTATTTTAGTTTTAAAAATCCCAGTATAAATGCAAACGGACAAAAATAAAAACGCAAACACATTGTAATAAAGAAATATATTGTTTTTAAAATAAATGTGTTCACAATACTCGACTCTTATTTCTAAAAAACTACATTAACCACATGTGAATAATTATTTTAAGCATAATTTTGCAAATGTTTTACACTTTTTATAACTTGCATCGCTCAAAAATGTATGTTGACCCCCAAATTAACATAAAATTGAATAAAAACAAGCAATTTCATTGAAAAATCTTCTGCCACAAGCATTTCGATAAACAAAATTTCAGTTACGTAAGCTCACTGTTTATTTTTATTACGAAATTAACTCAAAATTGAACAAAAATCACGCAATTACACATCATCTTACATAAATGTTTACAAAAATCGACACCATGTCACATAAACTAAGCATAATTTTGCAAATGCTTTACACTTTTTTATAAAATGCATCGCTCAAAATTAAAAGAAATCGCAATTTCGTTGAAAAAATCTTCTGCCACAATTATTTCGATAAACAAAATTTCAGTTACGTAGGCTCGTTGTTCATTTTTATTACGAAGTTCTTGTACTTTTTGATGGAAATATATGTATGTTGACCACAAATTAACATAAAATTGAATAAAAACACGCAATTTCATTGAAAAATCTTCTGCCACAAGCATTTCGATAAACAAAATTTCAGTTACGTAGGCTTATTGTTTATTTTTATTAAGTTATTTCTAAGCATAATTTTGCAAATGTTTTACACTTTTTTATAAAATGCATCGCTCAAAATTAAAAGAAATCACAATTTTTTAAATTATATCACACCATTATGAAATCGTAGATTGACTTTTTGAAATTTTACACTTTGTAACTGTAAAATAACTTCAAATACTCATATTTTAGCTTTAGATTTTGTAATTATTAGATTCATGAAAAAACAAAAGCAGAGTAGAAATAAAAAACACAAACACTTTGTAATAAACAAATATATTGTTCTTATTTCGTATAATACTTAATAATATAAAAATAAATGTACAGCTGAATGTCTTATTTTCTAAAAATCCCTTAGCAATTTACAAAACTGTAGTGTGAGGTGTACAACATTTCAAATTAAAAAAGCTGCAAGTAATAAAATCAGAATTCGTTTACATGGAATCGTAGAACAAATTTCATTGAGGCATTTTAAAGTTTAAGGCGCTCCCAATCCAGATTTCCATTCGTATTTCATGTTGAGGACCTCTGCCTTAGAGGTGTTTTTCTAACGGCCCTTTTTTGGAAGTGCTTTCTAATCGACATTTTTCTGACTGCACCATTTTGATGTGGACTTGGATGAGTAGCTGGTGTTTTAATTTATATTCTAAATCGGACTCGCTGTTATCAGTTTCCATTTCGGGTTTTCCTGTAGTACCAGTCGGGGTTGGCTTCTTTTGCTGTTTAGGTTTAGCTAGCAGCACATTAGCAACGTTAAGGTCTTTGATGTAATCAGCAAACTGTAGGCCTCCGGGTAGATTAATAGTTTTTCGAGGCCTCAAAGTGTCGTGAACTAAATCGACTATGTTAGACGCCGGTAAAATTTCACCCTTTATAGTAACGGTACCCTTGTGATCCCAGCTCACATCGTTTGAGGCACTCAAATGCGTAGGAAAACTTCAGCTTTTTTCTTAAAAGTTTTGGGAAGTGTGGATAAAATAATGGCATTTGATAGGCTGTTACTGGTTGTTTCAATGGGTATTTTGATTGGCTGCCGTGCCTGGTTTGTGAAATGAAGGTACCTTTGTAAAACCTGATTGTACTGGACCCATTTATCGTGATCAGTTAATTTGGACTTTAAAACTTTTTGCATTTCGTCATCAAGCTGTGATAATATATTTTTCTCCGTATTCTCACCAGACTTAAGACGTTGAACAAATTCCTGCGATACAACCAACATCTTCCGCACTTGATCCATATTATTCGAAAAAGGAGCTCAGCCGTTTGTTCTGGTAGAGCCGTCATGAATAAACTAACTTAAAATCAAGACTTTCATAATAAATATATAAAAAAAAATATGGCAGGTATGGGAATCGAACCCGCATTCTCTCTCGAGATCAGAGCTTAAATCTGACGCCTTAACCATTCGGCCAACCTGCCTCTCTGTATAAACGAACACTCTCTGCATAATTAAGAAAGAAAACATATAGTTTAATAGCCTTCTATTTGCAATTTCATACAACATTTGATATAAATTAAGTCATATACAAATTTCGAAACTGGGTTTGATATACATTTATCGAAGGAGTTGCCTCTCATCTGACATTTTATTATTATTTGTCGTTATTAGTCATCGCTGAATTTTACAAGAACCAACCTGCCTGCTGTGTGACTTACGCAATGTCTCCATCCCTTTTATTTTAAAGTTTGCAAGTTATCTTCAAAACTACTCACTTTTTGTATCATTTTGTAAATTATATAATAACTCCAACTATATAAAAAATGCATGGTGCTCCGTTTAATAAAAATGAATCATGGTACTTCACATTCCTCAAAAACCCAAAAACTCTAAAATTCACTCTGTATAAGATATTAACTTTTGCTGGCGTTAGCATAAATTAGAGAGCATTGGCTAGTAGAACACAGTTACCTTCCTTCTGGATTATTAAAAAAACGACTCATATTATTTTTAATTAAGTAATAGTTCTTGAGTTAAAGCAAAAATAGGTAGAATTGTATTTTTTAATGTGATCACTCTGTATATATTTAACCAATCCAGGTAGACATATAGTCGACATGCAAAACATCGTCTTCCTCCAACAAATAGTTCTTGATTTATACCGCCAACAAACGGACAGACAGATAGACGGACGGAAAGACAGACAGACGAAATTGAAATTGAGAAAACATGTTTTTGGTCATCTAGGGACGCTGAAACTTAAAGATTAAAGAAATCTCAAATGGTGATTTTTTCACGAATACAATACTTACTTCGTCTAAAAAACGTCTAAACTATTGGTCAGAATCACAAAATTAAAATGTGCACGTGTAAGTGAGGTCACAGCCGATTATATCGTAAAAAATGCAGTGTGTTTCATTTTTCAAAATGTGGGTTTGTATCCCCTTCGCCCCACACGGGTCGAGCATAGCGGTTTTAAATTAAAAATGTAGAGCCAAATACTCCCGTAAGCTTCTGATCGTATTGTTTGTACATCTTTGGTAGTATCATAGAGAATAGAGCTTATGCAGAACGTTGGGACACCCTGAATGTGGGTTTTATATTGCGATTTTGCGTTGCCTAATTAAATTCTTGCAAACGCACCTTTTTATTCGACGTTGCAGAGATTCACCCTTTAGAATATTTAGCTTTCATACAAGAAATGTGCACGCATATTTAAGGACTTGCAGACAATCAAGACCAAGACATTCTCTTTCTCTTGAATCTTTATTCCCCAATGGGAACGTGGTGATCAGTTTTGCGTGGGCGTCGTTAATTTTTCTTTTCCGTATTTCTCTGTCGTGCGCTTCTTTGACTAGTCTGTGGAATAATTTGTTAGTAATTGGTATCATTTTGTCTATCCATCGAGTTGGAGAATGCCCTCTGGATATTTTGCCTTTTACTTTTTCTTGTATGATGAGTGTCTTCGTACCTTCTTCTGGTCTCAAAACATGTCAAAAAAAGTACCTGACTCTGAACACTTTTGTTCAAAGTCCAAGGTGAAGCATTCTACGTCAGCAGTACATCTCTGTTGCATCGACCATCTTCCTTTCACTTTGTCTCATGGTCCATGATTCTAATGCATAGGTCAAAACGGGGCAATAAACTAGACCTTTTTAAATGCGATCGATATGTGTTTTCCTCGCCAGATTTTGGTTAGCGTACTCATAGCAATTTTGGATAGTTCGCCACTCCAACGAACCTCTCTTTCTCAAGTCTGTTGTTGTTCTGTCTGTTAACAATAATGATCTTTGCCTGTGAAGTATTTAATTCGAGACCAACTCTTCTGCTTTCTGCTTCTACTTGTGGTATGAAGGCGTGTAGATTCACGTCAGTGTTTCTCAGAAGCGCCGTGTCATCTGCGATAATCTTCGACCTTTACCGGAGGCTCTTTTTTTGCCAATTTTCTAACGCTCCTCTCATGATATGTTCTCCGTAGATGCTAAACAACTGAGGTGAAAGTATGCATCCCTGGCGAACACCTCACTGAAGCTGAAAGACTGCGTGGTATGTTTGATCGACTTTCCTTTCGTGTCGGTTGTGAGGGATATTAAGGGTGGCGGAAAGCCCATTTCTTGTAGAACCATCCAGAGCTGGGCCCATTATACTTTATCGAGCCTTGCGAGAGTCTATAGAACAGATGTATAGTAGGGTGTTACATTCTCTATTAATTGGTGGATGTTTAGAATGTCTTCTCTCGTATCTCTTTTTCTAAAAAACCCCGCTTGTTCGGGTGGTATTTAAGATTAGATGTATGCCTTCAATCTTTCATTAAGGATTTGGTGATGGGTCCCTTTTTGTGAATAGTCAATATTGAACAATGTGTCCAGTCATCCGGCCATTATAGAATACGCCAAATTCTGTAACAGAGGCAGTGCATAATTTCAATCCCTGCTTTACCTGTGGTTTGTAGAATACTGCCCGTGATTTGATCTGGTCCAGCGGCTTTAGTATGTTTTAGTCTTTTCATTGCATTCTTTACTCCGCTTTTGAGAATGCCTGGCTCTTCCGTATTGATGTCCATGGTTTGTTACTTTTTGCCAGTCATCGTTTTGCATATATAAGTTCTGACAGTAATCTCCAAACTTCTGCAATCTCTATCAGTTCAGCCTTAAGATTACCATCTGCATCTTCCATAGCCCAAGTTTTCGGTTTGAACTGTCGTGTTATAAATCTGATTTTATCGAATAGGTCTCTAGGTTGGTTGCTCTACGCGTGTTTTTATCTCCTGACATATTTTTTCATAATAGGTGTTCCTGTCGTGTTCGCACAACTTTTTGATTTCCATGTTTAAACTACGGAATCAGTCTTTATCTTCATAAGTTTTTAGTCCTCTCAACGACACCTCTCTCCTTCATTCTATTTTGTTAAATTCTCGTCTGAGAGCCAGTGTTTGCGTTTTCCTTTGTGTTCTCGAGGCTGTTTCTTTATACAAGCATTATTTTTGTGGTAATATTTTGTTATTGACTTGGAGACGTATTTGCAAGTTTTATGGGTCGACGCCGTCGTCTTCGATTGTGATGGAATTCGCAAACAGTCTATGCAAATATTATTAAAGATCTTGAAGGTGCAATACCAGAATACATAATACCAGAGTTTTTTTCTTCCTAGAATACATTTAATAAATGTTACAGATATGGAGCATCATGGCTTCGTGGTTCTTTATAATAAGGCGCTTTTATAAAATAATTTTAAAGAAACACAGGCTACACCCTACTAAAACACAAAAAATGGGCACAAGTATTGCAAAGGTCGAATCACTTATTTCTGTGTCTAGAAGATGACTCTTCCGTGCAAATTGTTGGAGCATTAAGGTCAAAACGATACACAAACTTAGCTTTGTTTGAAAGTAATGGTGTTTGTAAGTGTAACCGCATCAATTAGCAGTGTAGCTTAACCTTTGTTAGTTTTTATTTACTTAATGTGTAACAACTGATAACATTTGCAATTGCAATGGTTACAGTTTGGTGCGATTAAGTAATGCGGAAATCTTACTTTCAGAATTAGGCAAAAACCCAGTCAGTCGATTTCAATAATTGACTAAATCTGTCCGCGCTTTCTGTGTCAAGAATATGCATTTATTTAACTTCCTCCAATGCATAATTTGCATTTTTATTATTTTACTGTTTGTTTTCTTGTAATTTATATTTGCTTTTAAAATGCAGTTTAGAAACAGGTTCCAAAACTTACGCCCAATATATTTCATATTATGCAATCAAATAAATAAAAAACAAAGGTGTTGGGATATAAAAAATAAAAGATGACATCTCTTACGTTTAACATTATATAGTAATGCTGTAAATCAATATTAAGTAAAGTTACTGGAAAATAACTTCTGAATTTCAGTGGTTACATAAGGTTAGGGGACAGCAGCAAAATTCAAAAATATTTTATGTAACATTTAATACAATTTGTTCATTAATTAATAATTATATAATGTTTTTTATTAAACAGAGGGTATACGTTACGTTTACTTCTCCAAAAATAATATTAATTAAGATTATGAAAACAATATTCACATATTAATTAGAATAACTCAAAAAGCAGTCTCCGAAAAATAACATCAAGTATATATTAACATTATTTATTACCTAACCAATTATCTGTAATTTGTCTAACTAAATTAATGATATTGACACGTCGACTGAGTATAATTCAGGAATTTTATTTGACTTCTTTCTTGTGGTGCTTCCTATAACTTGTAAATAAGTGAAAATATTGAGTACCAGCTTCCAAATACGCGGTGTCCTTAAAAATTATAAAACGTCTTTTAAAATTGTTCCCTTTGATAGAAACGAGAATTAATCAGTTTCTTCTAAGTAAAATATTTTATTCATAACGAATTTTAAATTTAAGCCGGGCACAAAGATCTGGCATTGCGATTGCCAATTTTGTTTTCTCTGTCCCCATACGGTGAGCGAGTCTAAAGTAGTGTGAACATTTTAGGTGATTCTCCATACTATTAACCACGCAAGAATACTTCTGAAAATATTTTCTTTTTGAACTACTAGAGAAAAAGTTATTTATCAAGAATTAGAAATAACTGGTAACAGCGGCTTCCCACATTTAGCTTTGTAATCGTAATTTTAAGCTGCTTAACATTACAATTAAATAATTTCGTACTTATCGCATTTATACCATGGCCAGTAAAAAGTTAAAAATATTAACATTCTCTAGATTAAGGTAACAAATTAACAGGCCTTTTTTTATAAAAAAAAAACATTTTTCTCCAACCACACGAATAAGACGCCATATTGTCGAATAATTTTGTATAAAAAGTAAGTCATTTCGGGATGTTAACCAATTACCTTGGCAACCGTACACTTTTCGATTCATATTTGCACTAGTACAAAAATGGTCGCAAGATAGGGTTTTACATGGTAAATCTATACATATATAAAGGAAAGTCATAACCCTGACTAATCAACGCAGAGCCGAAACCACTGGTACTAGAAACTTGAAATTTGGGTGCAAGGTTCAATTTGTTAGGTAAGGTAGTGCTAAGAAGGGATTTTTTGAAATTCGACCCCTAAGGGGGTGAAAAGAGGTAACATTTGTTTTCACGAATTCCTCAATATCTCTTACAACCGATAAGATATCAATTTGGTGTTTACTTGCAAAGATTAACAATGCAAATAGCTAGAAACGTATTTCAGGATTTTGCCTTAATCAACCCCTAAAGGTGCAAATCTGGATTGGGGGTGAATAAAAAACCCTTTGTATCTCCTATGTTTATTGAGTTAGAACATTCTTTTTTGGCATATGGACGTATTTTAAAAATATTTCGAAAGGAATTTAAGGGAATTTGAAAATTTTAACCCTAAAGGGGTAAAAGGAGGAAAAACTGAAAATGGGTAGGAGGGTAAAATTATTAATTTTGTTCGCCGTAAGTTCCATTTCACAATTAAATGGGTTGAAAGGAATTTTTTTAAATTGGGTGGAAAGAGGAAAACTGGTTTTCACGAGTTCCTCAATGTCTCTTAGACCCGATGAGATAGCGATTTGGTGTTTACTTGCAAATATTATCAATGCAAATACCTAGAAACGTATTTTAGAATTTTCCCCTAATCAACCCCTAAAGGTGCAAATCTGGATTGGGAGTGATTTAAAGAACCCTTCATATCTCCTACGTTTATTGAATTAGGACATTCTTTTTGGCATATACGAATTTCTCAATATTTCATAAGGCCCTATAATGTAACAATTTGGTTTTACTTAGAAAGGTTACCTATACAAGTTCCTAAAAACGTAATTCAGGATTATGCACAGATCAACTCCTAAAGGTGAGAATTTGGTTTCAGGGGTAAATTATAGAACCTTTCGTATTTCCTGTGGTTCCTGATGATCATGGTTTTTGGGCATATGTGTGTTTTTTAAATCTTTAAAAAGTGGTTTAAAGTTTTTATTCTAAATTTCATTCTGAAAGGAGTAAAAATGGGGTAAAAGCAAAAATAAGTTAAAAAAGAGGTTACAGTTATTGATTTTTTCCGTGTGTCCAGTTTAGAATACAATAAAAAGATTTCCGAAATTCCACCCCTAAGTGGTGGAAACCGGTAAGTTGCTACTATTTATGAATACAACATTTAATAAGTACATTTATTATTTTTATTCTCATTGTTATAATAAACCTATAGTTTTATCAATCTATATAAGGAGAACGACAATTACATACACATTTCCAGGAGATACGTGAAGCATAAAAGGTTATGGAGAACTTTTTTTGAAAGAATATTGTTTCCTTTTTACCTACAATATTGTTTTGCAGCGTTTGTTAGTTTAGCGTATTAAGTGAGAGAGGAGGGGAGCAGTCTAGAATTCGTTTAGGATTTAGAAGAAAAAACATTTGTAGTCCGTACGAAGAACGGGTATCTTGCTAGTTTTAAATAAAAAACAAACGCTTCGGCAATATTCGGCAATCGCCGTCGTTATTGTTTAATTTTCCCGTATAGTTTTTGTTTATTTGCGCCATGACAGTTCTACAATATAACCTACAATATTTGATTCTAAATAATAAGTCATATTACCGAATTTATGAGTAGTTGGAGAAAAAATAGTATGTTTCATTCGTGCAAAAAATGCGTTTTCGGGACGCGTAAGACTCGCCGGACTCCGCTGCGCGTCGTCCGGCGATCTGTCTTACTTGTCCCGAAATCATGCATTTTTTGTACTAATGAAACAAATAACTATTATTTACTTCTAGATAAATACTGTACTGATTTTTTACGCCCCAGTTGTTGGTTTTACTTGTTTCTCATATCTTGAAATCTGGAATTTTCTCAAGTTTTTGCATTGGTGTGATTAGCTACGTCGCGTCGCGTCGTGACATTATACACACATGATTTTACTGCTCATGGCCATCTTCAAATTGTCGACATTTTCAGGGTAGCTGTAATTTAACGCAAGATATTAATTGCAATTAGCGAATGGCATCTAAATCCAAAAATAAGGGTTACATGCAGAAGCTAATAAGTACCTATTCCAAAGCTAAAATATTTTCAGAAATTTGGAATTTAGATGGTTGATGAACAAGAGTTGTATAACACTGCACGAGTTCAATGACACAAAAACGCGTGTCTGAGAATGCTTTGCACATTTTCTATTGACTATTCAATTCATCTGTCATCTGTCTAAAACTGACCAATGCAAATCCAAAATTTGACGTTTCTTGACCAATCAAAAAAATATCAGCGGGTATATCTTCCTAGTGTACCTGTATAACAGATAAGAGTAGAGCAAAAGGCGACATATGTCACATATTTGTGATCCAAAATTGTGTCACTTTAATGTCATTTAGCCATTAGCGGAACTAGAAGGAATTCAAGGGGTACGATTACTCCTTATATTTTATTGAGAATGCAAAACACTGAGTAATAATTGAAAATTAAGCAGCAATACAAATAAAACATTTTTCTACTGATATATGTGAAAATTGCTAATTTTCCACGGTTTATCCTACATGAAAGTGAATTTTTTTCATTCTAGAAATGAAAATATTTTCACCTCTAGAGATGAAAATGAGAATTTCAAATTTATGATTTTCTTGATTAAAACACTAAACCGACTAAATTTGCGTGAACTTTCTTATCATTTAATTACATTTCAATGAAATATTTTATGTACAAACCTAAAGTGAGCCTGACATATTGACCCATTTCATTTGAAAAGTATCATCTTCTATGAAAAGGCAACAATACGTTACTATGGAAACCACTAAACTTGTCTTGACACTTCGCTTCGAATTGAATTTAAAGTTGATGCAAATCGAATGATATGGATTCTGAAACTGACATAAGTGTACCAGGCACACCGCCGGGCATTATTGAAGCGGCAAAGTCTGCTTCTAATAATATCTTACCCGAAAAATCCAGAGCAAAGTATGAATTTGTATATAAAAAGTTCATGGATTGGAGAAATGGCAACCAGATAAACTCATTTTCGGAAAACGGGGTTCAGAACCAAAAACGCTAACGTGTTAACATCACAAAAAAATTCAAGCATTTATCCATGATGCACCTGACGATAAATTCTTGTTTACAAAGGTAATTTGGTATTACATTTAATGTTACCGATGTGGAAATACATTTTCTTCATTATAGGTAGCATTAATTTTTGGCATTGCTGGCGCTTGTTCCCATGAATTACGAGATTTAGAAGTTAATAATGTTCAGGATTTGGAAAAACCCTTACTTGTGACTATCCCTAACACGAAAACCCACACCCCACGTTCCTTCATAATTGTTGGTACTTACTACAATATTTGTAAGAAGTATATTAATCTACGCCCGTCAGGCGTAAACAAAATGGCAGATGCAGAAGACAAGTAATAGGAATCAATAAATTTGGAAATGTTCCAAAGCAAATTGCCACATTTCTTAATTTGCGGGATCCCCAATTGTATACAGGCCATTCATTACGACGGTCTTCTGCCACTGTTCTTGCGGATACTGGAGCCAATCTGACAGAAGTAAAACAACATGGAGACTCAATAAATAATAAAATAAAACGAGGACAGAAAATATTCCAAGCTATTGAAAATACGTCAGGATCTGCAAATATACTTGAAACTACAATTGGCTTTGATGATCAAACATTTGACTTCGACAACAGACTTTCAAATCTGCCTGTAGCAACAACATCTACAACTAAAAACTTACCCTCAGCAAGTACCACAGAAGTCAGCACTCTAAATAACAATCCTGTCAATAATAATTATTATAATAATTGTATTTCACACGTTTATGGTAAAAATAAATGATTTAATATAATGTTTCATAAATTATAATATCATAGAAACAAATTGATATTTTCACATAATATCAGTAGAAAAAATTGCATTTACTACTCGAGATGAAAACCTCACTTTCATCTCTTGTTGTAAAATATACTATTTTGATGTGTGTAACATTTAATTATTATTTTACATGCACATAAATTTAATTGTGGGTTTTAAAATTATTGTCTAAAATATCTCGCATTGCATGATTTTTACTAGACCATTTTATTTTTTGTTGTTTTCTTATTTTTGCCTTTAAAGAGCCAGTATAAATTTTTAAACGGTATACTATAAATTTGATTGCAAATTTTGCTTTTACATTTCAACACACTGGAAATTTAATTAATTGATAAATTGGATCGAAATTAATAGCATCTTTTATAATTCTCACAAAATTGTGACTACAATTAGTTTTCAAATATTTCTTTAAATTTTGGAAAATGTGTTCAAGTAAAATCACAATTTGAAATATATTATCAGTTACATAAAAAATACAGCCAACTTTATATTCTTTCAGAGTAACATATTTTGTATAAGAACGATATATTGTTATTCTTTTTGATCCTAAAATGGAAAAATAATTCTTAGCAATATTTTGCTTCCTCATACTTCTCACTACATACCCAGCGCAATTATTCAAAATATTTTTTTCTCTTAAAGAAAGTTATTTTTACGAGTGGTCCAGTCTGGAGGTAAAAGTAAACGTTCCTTCATTTCGTTATTACTATTAGGCGTTTCTTTGCTGTTTGTTTTAATGAATTTAAAAAAACCTGACAACGGTGTTCTATCATCGTCTTGATAATTTTTGCTTGTAGGCGTATTTAAATACTCTGCAACAGATAATAATTTTGAACTGAATTGCTGTAGGAAGTGGGTGTCTCGCCCTCATTTGTGAAAATAAATTTTCCAAACAATCTTGTGAAAATCTAGATGTTAATAAAAATTCTATCTTTTTTTCGTTTAAAAAACATTTTGGAGATCTAGAATCGGTGTTGTAGTCAATATAACGCCAGTCTGAATGGGTTTCCATACTGGTTTTCCATTTTTATTTGAACCCACTTTCAAACTTCCGAATAAATCAATAATTTATTGAAGAAATTCCAAAGTGTTCTTATAGATAGTTGGATTGAATTTACTCAATGCCTGTACCGCCGATCTTAAACTAATTAGGTGTTACGATACTTTTGGAGCGACCCTCGTATTAGTAAACTTTTGCTAGTTGAATTTTTAGCCTTGAGTCTTATTAGGTGGCTTTTTGGAATTTTTGCATGCTTTAAACTGGGTATAATTGGCTATATCTTATTTTTAATTACTCTCCTATAATTATCATGCAGTTTCGTAAGCAACCCCTCGTTTAATTACTCATATCTTGCAAATTAGGTTTATTCTTGCTATATTTTTACAAATATTTGGGTACGGCCGCTAGGCAACCGGTGTTACAATTATTTTAAACTATTCCATTTGTTGCTAGAGCAATGTTATCTTTTCCTGCAGTCAAACTTGCCTGACTGGTTTTTTTGGCATCTTCTGGCCCAAATTTTGTTATCATATGACCTGTAGGCTGGGTTTTTGAATTTTTCGGCTTTCTTTTCAAGCTAAATTGTCGTGCTAGTAGGTGTTCCTCTGCAGCTAAGTGCTTCATAGCCCTTTGGTAGGGCTCGCCTCTTCGAATAGATTGTTTGAGGGATCTGGAAGCATTTCTGCGTTATCGTGGGCGTTCGTAATGATTGGTTAGCTACTTACTTGCGTCCTTTCGCTTTTAGCGGATCTCCTGGAACCGACTTTAGCACGCTTCTTTCGGCTCCACCCCCAGCTTGAGGTAAGATTAGGCCAGTTTCTTCTTAATCGGAAATACATTTGGGTTCTGTGCGTTTTTAGCCATTTCCGGTGGGAGTTAAAACACTCCCCATCTGGTTGAAATCCTTCCTGTCTGGAGTAGACCTACCCCGTTCGACTGCACCTGCTGGAATTCAGTCCGATGCACTGGGCCCCTAAGATGGTCGCATCGCCTGTGAATTTTGCAACTCTTGTGGGCAACTCTGAAGATTGAGCAACTGCTTTACACCTATTTGCCATTTGCGACCTCCATAGCTGGCACTGCATTCCGCAGCTGCGGCCGTCCTCGTTGCTTCGTTAGCTACGTCTAATCACAGGGGAGCAAACGGAGAGGTTAGGTTCTGATGAACTTTCCTGCAGGCAAGACGCTATGGTAGTTAATATGCATTGCGCCTGTTGTAACTTATAATTGAATCATACTGTTTCATGCCGTTAGTACTTAGGGCATGTGTGTTTTCATCAGCACGGATCGTGCGATAGTAGGTTTCGTGCATCGTTAGCTTATTAATATTTGTAATTGTGTTATTCTTGTTAGGGCCGCCGCGCAATGATATGCGGTTACCCTCTGCTACTTGCTAAATTGAGGTCATAAGGTTTACCTGTGTACTGCTCTGTAGTTGTTGCTTCGGTGGGCACACCCACTGACCTCTGCGTTATCTTTAAAAGTTATAGAGTAAAACTTGTAGGGCTTTGAGCTTCACTTGTGTCCTATCTGGACGTCGCATTTACTCACCCGCTTGCATAACACAGTTCGGACCACAAAACAGTAACTCGGACGCCTTAAGCTTCGCTATTTTCATGTCAAACGTTCAGCGTGAAGATAGGCACACCACGGTGGCAGTGTTGCGTGAACTCGCTACGGGAGCATTGTGATTATTTGCCGATCTCCGTTAACCGGGTAAGGGGCAAATCCAAGCCTTCGCTTTTATTAGCATGTAAATATACATACTTATACTTTAATGCATTTTTAATATGGACACCGTCGTTTATGTGTGGCCACGCAAACGCACGTTGATTCCGCCCATTAGAAAATTTTGGATATAGATATAGCGTCATTTAGGGCTAACCTTCGGGGTTAAAACGTTAGCCAAGGTGGACTTGAATTGCTCTGAGCCGGTGCACGGGCAATTTTAAACCCGCTCCGCGGATCGTGCTTACTCAATTTACATTATTTTAATTGTCTCCGCGACGCCCTGCGTACCCTCGTTTCTTTTTAGAGTGTTTGTATTGTCCAACGTTTCGCGGCCTAAATTTAGCTTTACGAATATTTGCATGGTAATATTTATTTTCGGCTCGAAACTTCATCTCTTCTTTTTGCATGCATTTGTTGTAATTTACATAGACATATATATTTACATTAAATTTATAATTGTTACAACGTATGGATACGTATATGTATCTGAACGCCTGCCCGATTTAGTGTATAACTGTGTTTGTATTTGCACTATAGTACATATCCACCATTTAACAATATGTGATATTTTCATTGGTGGTTGGTTTGATTATTTTTCTTTGTTCTGCTGGAAATTGTCCATACCTTGTGTACGGTCCGGCACAAGGATTAGATCTGAGTCGAGGACCTGGCGCCCTCTCCTATTTTTTTTTATTATTCTTTTTCAGCATAGCTGGAACCCTGCGACCCTCGCGGCGAGCTAGCCCAACTAGGCCGATAATTACCAGCCGGCAAAATAACAAATACAACTTTCGCCAAAAGGTAAGGCCGACCGTTTATCCCCTCTTTACATAGGCCGAACCTCTTGTAAACCATATCGATAAAAAAGCTGTAGTTACTGAAGACTTATCTTCGTTCGTTTCTGCATCGAACCGCATACCACAACTAACGTTCCAATTTAATACATGTAGTGAATTAGAGATCTTCATTTTGTTAAAATGTCCTGGATTCAGAAGATCCACATTCAATTTTGGTGCAAACTTCAAGTCCAAATCTCCTTCTTCGTTACAAAATTTCTTTATATATTCAAGTTTCACTAAATTGCTGGGTAAATTATATTTTTCTACAAAATGATCCGATAACTCAATAATTTTGTTTTGAACTAAACATTGTTTAATATTTTTCAATAAATGGGGTCCGTCTGCTAAAAAATAAATCTTCTCTCCATTACAGGGATTTATTGTAAAATTCACTGTTTTGCAATGTTTGCCAGCCATCACGCTAAACTTCTTCCACATGGCTTGATTTGCTGAGCCCATATCAGAAGTA
Organism: Agriotes lineatus; assembly: GCA_940337035.1. Classification (NCBI taxonomy): domain Eukaryota; kingdom Metazoa; phylum Arthropoda; class Insecta; order Coleoptera; family Elateridae; genus Agriotes; species Agriotes lineatus. The sequence goes on from CALNHX010008206.1 coordinate 19,175, forward strand.
ACCGAATGAACATTCAAACCTATTGCCGTTATCTGTCTAAATATGTTTATGGGTATATCTGCTATGATAGTTCAATTGGTGCTATCCCCTGTGAAATAATACGCTGCGGGCGGAATTTCCAGCAGGTGGAAACAATTGCACCTGCTGGTAATTCCGCCCAACATAATCACAAATGCTTTGGTGGTTATTCCTTCATGCTCAGGTAGGGTAGGGTAATACTTCCAACATACCTTTGGGTTGAAACACAATAATCTAGTCTACTTTTGATATCCATTTCATCCAGGGTAATCATACAGTCTTTTTCGAAATCAGAGCTAAGTGTGTCCACTTTAATTTTCATAAATTGAATAACTTCTTCTAAAACGCCAGATTCAAATTGAAGGTTTTGTAGATGTAGATTTAATGTTCGAATACATGAAAATGGTAAACCAAGTTTTTTTAATGTATTGTATCCGGTTGTTCCACAAGCAAACTTAAGTTGTAAAGATTTAGTTATAGTTTCATCCGAGCACTTCACAATTTTTTTCCTATCATTGCTTGAAATTGATCTTCCATAAAAATCTTTTCAAATCTTTGTTTAAGTCGCTTGTTTTCTAGTTTTTGTTCAAATAATTGACGACTCAATTTCTTATTATTTACTCGAAGGTTTGCAACTTGTTTTTTTAAATTTTGGTATTTCTTCTCTAAATTTATTTCTTTAGAATACTGGTTATTTGATGATTGTGTCGGTAACAGTGATGATGACGAAACATGTGCTTTGCTAGATGTCAAAAGACAAGGTATTGCATCCTTTTTTAATTATTGTTTCCCATAGATTTCCCACTGGTCTTCTGTAAAGTGATTCTGACATATTCCTCCTCTACTTACTCCCGTCTTCTGTATCTATATCGCGCGTTTAAAAGTATCTTTAGAAACAGCTTTAAATATCACTCCATTTTCCGATCGGTTTTTGCAACCCTTTACTCTGCAGCCGGTCATGTTACTTTTGACAACGCTAATTAAATGAATTTCAATACTTCAGTGTCATTCTGACATTCGTTGGCGTATCAACTATTTAAAAATGTGAAACAAGCAAGCCTTGGTAAACGTGATCCACCAATAAAAATGTATTCCCTCGTTTTCTCTACTCTTACTATTTATACAGGTACACTATATCGTCCTAGACGGTATTCAAGTGAACAATAGATATTTATGCATTAAGGGAGATATGAAGATGTTTTTCCCTCAGGTTGACATGTGTTACATACCGAGGGCCTCTGGCCCGAGGTCTGTAAGTCAACCGAGGGTAAAAAACATGAATATCTCCCGTGGTGCATACAATATTTTATTTACTAGCATATTAGTAACAATAGTATGAAATTTCAAAATGTCATAATGACATTTAAAATTAGAATATTTAAGTAACATCAAGTGTTGCCTCAATGTATGGTTGCTAAGACATGGCCTATAGTTGCATGGTTACCAAGAGTTTGAGGGAGAAAAAATTTGACAGGTCCCTTGGCAATTATGAGTAGCTTTTCATATTTTGTTTCTATGACGAAAATGTACAATATCACGTTGCTAGTATATAAATGTGATTTTTATTAGAAAACGTCAATATTAGTGTTCTGTTACCATAGAAATTGCGTAGCTTGTTGCTGGATTTAGTGAAAACTAATTTGAAAAAGTAGTTTGGTTCATTGAATAGTCCCTCGAATGCCATTCTTCGTCAAAGTTAAGTAGACTATTTTTGAGGTGGACATTCGTGATACCACAGCAAAAATATTCGGCATAACTTTGACTACTTATTGTATTATAAGGTAAGTGAATATAATATTTCTCACTTCTTAATTCCCATCGTCTGACTGGATGTTTTTTCTTACCTCCTATTCACGCTACCTTTGTTCCTTCCATTTTTTGTTTCTTAGATGGAGTACAATTCATGATTTGCCTAGGTGTTCGTTCTTCGTTCGTCCTTTCCACGTAACCATGCCAAATGGATTGCTTTTGTTCATTCTCACTAAGATGATTATTGGTGCCGTGTCTACCTCTTGCATTCTTTCTTTGTAATTTTTAAATTCTTTGTGATTTTGCCAAAAATCCATCTAGTTGGCGAGCAAGTTATTCAGTAACATTTTGTTAATTGCCACTTTTCGCACCTATAGAATATAATAATTTTGTAGACCGTATGAAAAATAGTCTGGGTTCTTTCCATTGAGATCGATTTAGATTACAGGATAGCATTTACTTGTTTATCTATTTCAGTTCGTCTAGTTTGTCACTTGTTTATAATTATATCATGGTCATTAAGGATCAAGTGTTTAACCTCGCCACCAAAACATAAGTAATTAATTTTCTTATTTACTGACAGTCTCCAAGCTTCATTATTCGTGAACAGTCTCCTGCTCATGAATTCAAGGACTTCTTAATCTTCACCAAATACTGCTCTATTGTTCTCAATATGAAGAGTATACAACGTCGTCTCATAGTTTTTGGTATAGCCATGGCGCAACAGGCTCTGTCATCTTTATAGCACATGATCTAGTTATATATTGAATAATGCTGGTAATAAGTAACAATCTTGTCTTAGTCCTTTTATGACGGGGAAACTATCTGACAATGTATTTTCTAATTTAGTTTTCGGTTTGAAGTTATTATATTGCTAATGTGTATATATTGAATATATTACCCCAGCGGAAAAACAACTGCCTATCTCTAATTTTAGTTACTAAACGTACGTGTATTGTTAATTAATCAAATATAGCAACTTTGATAACAAGTTATACCAGGTGTCCACGTTCAAACTGGAACATGGGCATTTAACATTGTTTTTAACAGTTTTCTGGATTCCTGTTCGGCAATTTAACTACAGAAAATATTTTGGTATCAATAGAAAGAGAACATTATTGCGCATCTAATGGTATCAAAAATTTAAATATTTTTGCCAATTCTCATTGAAAAATTATATCAAAAGTTTTCATATTTTTAAAATATGAGGGCCTTGTCTTGAAAAAAGTTGACAGCTATACTCAAATTAATTTATTATTTGACGAGTTACTGTTATTAAATTTTACGGAAAACAAATCTCTCACTCTACGCAAATTAACCCCACTCTAATATGTTTTAACGATAAAAACTGTCTTTGTTCGAGTAATCTTTTATTTTACAAATTAAAAACTACTGAACTAACTGTGAATGTTATCAAATAACAAATTAATTTGAGTATAGCTGTCAAGTTTTTTCAAGTCAAGGCAACTCATATTTAAAAAATATGAAAACTTTTGATTAATATTTTTCAATGAAAATTGGCACAAATATTGTAATTTTTGATATCATTAGATGCACAATAATTTTCTTCTTCCATTAATACCAAAACATTTTTTCAAGGTTGAATTGGCGAGCATGAATCTATGAAACTGTTAAAAACAATGTTAAATCTCTATGTTCCAGTTTGAAAGTGGACACGCGGTATATATTAACGTGTGCATGACCTCAAACTTCTCCTTGTTATGAAAAATTCCATAAAGCTGCAACTCAGCAAAAGTACGAATTCAGAGTTAATGTGTTCTACTTTGTCCCATACAGCCAGTACTTGTTGATGATACCGTTCTCGTTTCCAGCAGGAACTATAACGTATCTCAAACCGCTGACCAATTTACTACTCTGAGTAAATTTTGACCTATACTGCCAAATCCTCCTATCACTACTTTTACTGAAATATTTTCTTATGTTACTTTTTTGTAACAATCCAAAAATTAAAATCGGTTAATTCTAATACTAGGTAGTTCCATTAAGTAATTTCTGTTGTTTTCTCTTCTAAATTTTAAACCAATTTGCATTATTCACTTCCTTATTGACGAAACTGAACAGCAGAACTCTGAAAACTCTGGTTTTAGTTATTTATGGATTTTTTTTGTATTAACTTTATATATAATAAGTAGTAGTGCGGCAGCGAAACTAGAGCAACCTGTCAATCAAACGATTAATTAAATCCGCGGATTGACCTAATTAATTTCGCGAATTGATCTAATTAATTTTCGCGGATTGATCTAATTAATTTCGCGGTTTGATCTAATTAATTTCGCGGTTTGATCTAATTAATCACATATGAAGTTTGATATGTAATTTACATATGTGCTACTGATTAAATTACGCATTAGCTTCCGATTAAATTACGCGGCGGCCATCTTGGATTTCTGGCGGGAATATTTGAAATTTGAATTTTTTCCGAATTTTTCTAAGTTCCCATATTTGAATTTGAATTTCGCGGTGTGTCGGCCATCTTGGTGCGCGCGCACTTCTCACGGCGGTTGTTTTTAAATTTGAATTTTCGCGGAAATATTTGAAATTCAAACTGGTGGATCTATTTCGCTCTTCGAAGCTGCTGTCTCTCTCTTGCATTCACTCGTGGAAATATTTAAATTTAAAAAATCTATTTGCGGCGGACCCGAGTGGGAATCGAACCCTAGTTTTCTGGTTAACAGCCTTAGCACCTTACCGTTGCGCTATCGAGGTCTGTTGAACATATAGGCATTGAACAAGACGTCATTTCGCAGCTGTGCCGTCACACCGTTCGAGTTGAAACAAACTATTTTTCAAAAATTTATATTATGAGAATAGGGAATGTTTAACATATTGTGTTTACAGGCAGATGCAATTTTAAAAAATTGACTTTGTAACTAGTTTTGCTAGAAATAGTTGTTTTTATAATTTGCAATATAGCCATTGTCCCAAGTTTCTGGTTAATTTCCATTCGCGCAGTGGTTAATTTCCATTCGACCGCCGAAAATTTGAAAAGCTATATGAAATAATTACTTTATTTTATAATTAAAACAGCGAAATCCGCGAATAAATCAGCGAACTTATTTTATATAGCGAAATCACTGCATTACTTTATTCAAAACGCATTATAATATTACGCAATAGCTTCTGGTTAAATTACGCGATTTTTTCTAAGTTCCCTTTTTAAAACAGGTCGAGACTGGTCGCTCTTTGTTCAATCTTGGTAACGTATTTGCTTTGTCCGTCGGAGGCTGCACTGTAAAACACAGGTACCGACATGCTCCGGCTCGAGAGTGGGGTGACTCTGACGTAATGTTTTTCGTACCTTCATAAAAGTGGCTGCGGACTCAATAGCGCATCGAATTGCTTCACTCCTAGTCGTCGTGTCAACACCACAAGTTTTACCTAAGATGGATCCTCGAAGTGTTAATAAGTGCCAAGAAAAACCAGGCCCCTACACCAGGAGACCGGCAGCAGAAAAAACAAGTAAGAAAACGCATCTTTTAAATAAAAAACAACACGGTGCACCGCCACAGCCTCCAGCCATGAACGTGGAGGGCAAGGGGTATTCACCACGTCTAGATGCCACCGAGGAGGACCTGCGGGTGTTCATTGAGGAGACGATGCCTTCCTATGACGTGACACCGATCGTGACGCCTGAGATCCGCCAAACCCGACGGGAAAAGAAACGGTTATTATGCGACCTCACTGTGCCTTTAAACAATAGCGCCAGCAAGGTTGTTCATTTGGGACTGGATCCTTATAAACAATTTTCGCCTGTTGCAAGAATTCTGAAGACCGACATTGGAGCAGGTGTTTCATTCACAGCCGAGTCGTTCATGACTTTTGTGGAAGCGCTACCGAACATGTTTGTGATGGCCAAGCAGGGGACTTTCAGATGTGAATTAACTGAGCACACAGTGGAGTACGTGAACAATGATACCTGCAGGATTATTACAAAGGACCCCGAAAACAAGTTTACTCTTTACGTAACGTATGAAACACTATCAAATTTATTGCCGATGTACAACTTGATGGTTGTGAAAATAAATGACTTGAAACGTGTTAAGTGCAATTTCCAAAATTTTGGTGAAGTGATCGTTGACAAAGTAATACATGCAGAAAATTTGTGTCTTGATGATTCAACCATTTTTAATACTCTGCGCTGGACTTTCGCTAACGATATTTTATTGTGGGAACTTGTGTTCAAATTTAAAATGTATGTTATTATAGAACTGCAGAAGTTGATTGATGCAGATGAGCGCATGAAACCGTACATGTCCTAGTTTATATGAAATATTGTATGAAAATGTAAATAAAGAATGTTTTAAACTGTATTTCTTTTTAATTATGCGGCGAGTGTTAGTTTATACATGCGGTAGGTTGGCCGAGTGGTTAAGGCGTCAGACTTAAGATCTGATCTCGAAAGAGGTCGTGGGTTCGATTCCCGCACTTACCATATTTTTAATGTATTTATTATGAGCGTGTTGATTTTTTAAGTTAGTTTATTCACGACGGTCCTACTGTAATAATCGCCCACTGCATAAAAATGGAACATCAGTTTTCACATCCGTTTTCTGCTATCATAGCAGGCCCCTCAGGATCGGGCAAATCGTTTTTTGTAATAAATTTCTTGAAAAATATGAAAAAACTCTGCACTGTAAATTTCGCTAAAGTTATTTGGTGTTATGGCGAGTGGCAAAAATTGTACGAAGATTTAAAATCTTTAGTCGAATTTCAACAAGGTCTGCCAGACATGACATCTTTTGAGGGGTCCGAACCCAAACTTCTAATAATCGACGATTTAATGAGGGAAACAAATAGCTCAGTCGTAGACATATTCACCAAGGGGAGCCATCACCACAATCTCAGTGTTTTTTTTATTACGCAAAACATTTTTCACCAAGGAAAAGGACAGCGGGATATTTCCCTAAATGCCCATTACATTATTCTTTTCAAAAATCCGCGAGATAGAGCTCAAATAAAGCACTTAACCAGACAGATATGTCCCGAAAATCCTCGATTCCTTCAAGAAGCATACGAGGACGCAACAGCTAGGCCACACGGGTATTTGTTATTCGACTTAAAGCAAAGTACACCTGATATAGCGAGGTATAGAACATCGATTTTTCGCCAAGATGGGGCGTGCTATATTTATATGCCGAAAAAGGGGTATAAAAGCTCGTACACTAACCAGTTTACTCTCATTCACTAGTGATGTCTCGATCAGTAATTAGAAATTCGGAGTTGTTGCGTGCTCTACATAAACTCGGACCAAAGGAGCGAAACGCATTATTAAAAGCCGTAGGCGATAAACAAATTCATTGTATCTGCGAGTGCGTGCATAATACCTTAAAAGGAAAAATACCTTTATCGCTTAATCAAAAATCAACGATCTCGAAGCATAAAGCTGTTCTTAGGAGTTTAGTCAAGCCTGGAGAGTCTATAAAAAAGAAGCGTCAAATACTAATACAGAAGGGTGGCGCTTTCCTACCACTAATATTAGCTCCATTAATTACTGGTGTATTGAGCTCTATTTTCAAATAAGATGGAAAATGCCCGAAAAATGATGATTGTACCGCCTGAATTCATGCATCGCTTTAAGGATACAGAGAAATCAGAGCAAAATATATTATCGCAGCTTGACGACGAAATGCAAAAGGTTTTATCGTCTAAATTAACCGATCACGATAAATGGCTACAGTACAATCAGGTTTTACAAAGGTACCTTCATTTTGCGGATCAAACGAGGCAATCAATCAAGATACCTATAGAATCGAACAACAGGGGTATTTCAGACGCATATATTTTATCGACGCTCCCTAATACTTTTAAGAAAAACGGTGAAGCCTTTTTACAGCTTCTAAGAACGTCGGATGAAGTGGAGTGGGACGGCAAGGGCACAGTCAGCATAAAAGGTGAAATTTTACCGTCATCCAACATTATTGATTTAATGCATGATGTTCTAAGACCTAAGAAAACTACAAATCCGCCAGGCCGACACAAGTTCCTCGATTACATTAAAGAGAACAATGTACCTCAAGTGCTATTTGGGGATCCTAAACGTCAAAATGTACCAGACGTAAGTAAATCAGATGTGGAGAGTGACGTCGATCCTAAATCAAAGTTAATAGCGCCTGCAACAACGTCCAAGCAAGAGGGTTCAACGCGAAAAACACCGAAAACAACGCAAAGATCGATATCGAAAATAAAGGGTATTTCTGGCTGGGAGCGTCTTAAACTTTAACATAGGAGAATGAATTTGGACGCCATCTATTATGACGTTGCTCACCCTTCAGGCTTCGCCGGCGCAAACTCGTTAATTTCTTCCGTGAAAAATAATCGTCCCAGTGGTGAAGTAAAGGAATGGCTAAAGAAACAGGACGCCTATACTATTCACAAAACTGCAAGAAAAAAATTCCCTAGAAACAAATACATTGTTAGCAACATTTTCGAATTATGGCAAGCTGATCTCTGCGACATGCGCAGTTTAGCCTCACACAACGACGACTATAATTTTATTCTAACCGTAATTGATGTGTTTAGTAAAATGGCCTGGGCGATGCCTCTTAAATCTAAAACGGCTACTTCAGTAATAAACGCATTTCGTGAAATATTTGCTGAAGCCGGTAACACGCCCATAAATTTACAAACCGATAAAGGCAAAGAATTTGTTGCTAGAGCCGTACAGAATTTTTTCAAACAACACGATATCACGTTTTATGTGACGCAAAACCCCGATGTTAAAGCATCAGTCATTGAGCGTTTCAATAGAACATTAAAAACCAGAATGTGGCGCTATTTCACATACTCTAATTCATACAAATACATAGACGTATTACAAAATTTACTGACTTCGTATAACAACCGCTATCATTCAAGCATCAAGATGGCACCCTCCGCAGTAAATGATGGTAATATACTGGAAGTGTGGAACAATCTGTACAGAAAGGGGATGGGAGTCGACAGGAAGCCTAAATATAAAGTGAACCAACATGTAAGAATTAGTAGAACGAAGGGCGCATTCGAGAAAGGATATGAAACTAATTGGAGCGGCGAAGTGTTTATAATTAAAAAAGTGATTCTTAGAAAACCACCTGTGTACGAAATAGTTGATTTAAGCAACGATACGATAGAGGGCGTCTTTTATGAAGAGGAATTACAGCCAGTGACTTTGGATGATAACGCTTTGTTTAAAGTCGAACAAGTGTTAAAAGAAAGAGGACACGGTCAGCGCAAAGAGTACTTTGTAAAGTGGCGAAATTATAACGACAAGTTCAACTCTTGGATTCCTGCAGCTAATCTTCAGCAACTATGAATACAGATGAAGAATTTTATCTAACATTACTTAGCAATAGTTCTACGAGCTATTTTCCAAATAACACCACAGCACAATTCATAACACAGCTCCCTAAACGAATAAGGTTACCGGGGCAATGGGTTACAGGTATTGCGGAAGTGCAATATCCATGCTCCTTTTTGGCCGTGACAGATACAGAAAATCTAGTCTATTATCGCACAGAAATACCTAAAGTGCAAGCCGGAGAAGAAACGTATACTGAGTTGAAAAAAGTATTGCAAAACGCTAATTCATATTTTAAAAGTGATAGAGAGCAAATTTACTATGGTAGCTATGGATGGCACGTAATCTGTATTCAGCCCGGCAATTATGAAAACATTGAACATATTACAGCCGAAATTAACAATCACAGGTTATTAGAAAAGTTGCTGAATTTTCAATATAATAGAGTAACAAAACGCGTGTCTCTTGAAATTAAAACGTCGTCATTGAAAATGCTAGGATTTTCACAACGTCTGGCCTTACAACTTGGTTATAAACCTGATATAAATATAGCTGAAGCACCTGTACCAAGCCACCCCGCAAATATCTGGGTTGGTTTACCATCACAAATGTTTATTTACTGCGATATTGTGGAACCACAGCTTGTAGGAGATGTCTTGGCTCCGCTTCTTCGTATTGTTAACGTGACCTCTGATAATTATAATTACGGTTGCCACAAAGACGCCATATTTTCGCCGACTCATTATATAAATGTCATGAAGAGGGAATTTGAGAATATCGAGATAAATATAAGGACCGAAACGTCGGGTGTGATGCCATTCGAGTTTGGAACGTTGAGTTTAAAACTACACTTTAAGAGGATACAGTAGCTGCTATGGATTGTCCTTACCAACAATACTACACCAATCAGGCAGGTCAAGGCGTTGGAGCTATCTACAGAGGAGCAGCCTACCAGAGAGGTCATGGTATCGGAAGCTTTTTAGGCGGAATATTTCGTAGTATCCTGCCTCTTTTTAAAACCGGTGCTAAAGTTGTTGGAAAGGAAGCTTTAAGGACAGGCGCTAACATTTTAGGAGATGTTAGTGAAAGTCGACCGCTAAAAGAAGCGTTCCATAACCGTGTACAGGAGGCTGGAAAGAATCTCAAACGTAAAGCCGACAGAAAAATAGATACTCTAATGGAAGGATCGGGATATAAAAGGCAACGCACTCTGAATTACAATCAGTCTACAAGAAAAAACGCTAAGCAGAAGCTGGTCAAACCCGCATACGCCGATATCTTCACCAGCAAGTAGTTTTCACAATGGCGTTTTTGCATGCGCAGTCTTGTGAGTGTGTTAAATCAGAGTTAGATTTATTCGCTCTGCCCGCAACTCAAACCAGTATCGAAAATGGACAATGGATTTTTTACAAACCGCTTTCCTCGCTTAATGACGATGCACCGATTGAATTTATTGTGCCTGGAAACGGTAACGATTATATCGATTTAAGTCAGACCATGTTATACATTACTGCTAAAATTGTTAAACAAGATGATACACCATTAACCGACAAAGAGGTTGTAGGCCCTGTTAATAATTGGATGCACTCTATGTTTAATCAAGTTGAGGTGTATTTGAATCAGAAGCTTGTGAGCCCGCCAAACAATACATACGCATACCGTTCATACATTGAAACTCTGCTGAATTACGGCAATGGTGCTAAATCAACCCATTTAACATGCACACTATGGTACAACGACACAGCCAATAACATGGATGACATCACTACGCATAATGAAGGATTTGTAAAGCGGAAATTTTTTACTGCTGCAAGTAAGCAAGTCGAAATGATGGGACATGTGCATTCCGATTTATTCAATCAAGAAAAATTTCTTATAAACGGAGTTGAAATGAAAGTCAAATTTATCAGATCCCGAGATTCGTTCAATTTAATGGCAGACGAAGGATCTACATTCAAAGTGAAAATTAGTGATGCCAGCTTACTAGTGAGAAAAATGAAAATAAACCCATCTATTTTACTAGCGCATACCAAAGCTTTGGCGACTGCGCCTGCTAAATACCCCATTACAAGAGCCGATGTTAAAGTGTTAACTATTCCGGCTGGTGTGCAAAGAAAATCTTTAGATAATATTTTTCTGGGGCAATTACCAAAACGATGCATTGTAGGTTTTGTATCGAATAAAGCATTTAACGGCCATTATGCAGCAAACCCTTTCAATTTTAATAACTACAAAATCAATTATTTCTCCCTATACATCGACGGTCAACAAATTCCTTCAAAACCTCTACAGCCTGATTTTTCTAAGAATGGCATGTACGTTCAAGCATATCACACACTATTCTCGGGTAGCGGTATACACTTCCTCAATGAAGGCAACGCTATAAAACGTGAAGATTACCCTTATGGCTACTGTCTATTTGCTTTTGATTTAACCCCCGATCTGGCTGCAAATGCAACAACACACTGGAACCTTCTTAAAAATGGCGCTCTACGTTTAGAGGTGGGTTTTCAAAACGCGTTAGAAGAAACTATTAATTGTCTAGTTTATGCAGAGTTCGACAACGTCGTAGAAATTGACAAACACAGAAATGTGCTGGTGGATTTTAGTAGTTAAAAACCAACAACAGTTTTTTAAAATTTAGTCATGCTCAAACATTTCGTCAGTATGGACAGTGCCTTCGTAGATCTGCAAGGGTTCCGTGGTGATAAGAAACAGTTTATTCCGAAAGAAGTGGCTGTTATTTCAGCAGATGGCAACCAGTTAGCAATTTTCGTTTTAAAACCTCCTGCAAAATATGACACTCTGCCCTATTTCGTTAAAAAAGGCATAAACTATCTGGAGCAAAGACATCACGGTCTAACCTGGGATTCTGGTTCTATACATTTTGATGAATTTGAAGCAGAGCTAGCACGAGTTCTCAAAAAATTTGAAAAAGTGTACGTTAAGGGCCAAGAAAAGAAGGAGGTTCTAAGTTTTCTGAATAAAATCGTCGTAAATTTGGAGGATCTCGAGTGCCCGTCTTTAAAAGTTTTGCGAAAAACTACTGCTGCCGTACGTTGCCTCAATCACAACATCCGTTCGCCTGTATGTGCATTGGAAAACATACTAATTTTATCCGACTGGTGGCGCAATGAATACACTGGAAGTTCAGAAAATATTGCAAACAATCCCGAGTCTGTTGAATGTGAAACGCTATGTTTTTGCTTCTGATCAACTCCCTACAAGAATTGCAAGACCTGTGGCAATCATCGTCAACACAGATCCAGCAAACCGACCTGGACAACATTGGAATGCAGTGTATATAGACCAATATGGATATGGGGAATACTTTGATTCATACGGCCGCCCTCCAAGCGGTTATCATTTAAAATTTTTACAACAAAATTCAATCAGCTGGTCTCATAATCCAAAAATTTTGCAAGATTTTAGCTCTAACGTTTGCGGCATATACTGTTTAATGTATTTATATTTTAAAATGAATGGTGCATCTATGATAAGTTTTGTAAACCTGTTCACTGATAATTTAGTTTCTAATGACACATATGTAAAAGCACTATATATCCAATACTTCACCTTAATAAACTTGTTTAATGTTATTTAGAAAATAAAAACACAAATAGTTTGTAATTAAACATATTTTTATTACACACAAAATATTTAATAAATGTATTTACAATATTCGACTGTTTTATTTACAAAAATTAACAGCCTCTTAAGCCTAGCATGCAAAATAAAACTAACATGCAATTAAAATCTAACATGCAGTTACAGTTAGCGCAAATTGGGGCATGTGACAATAAGTGCAATATTTAATGTACGTTTTGGGACAGTCGTGGTTAGTTTTCTAAAATGATTGAAATTAAATATTATAAAAACAATTGCCACAAAGCGGGTCTTATGAAATGTGAACACTAACCACACGTCGAAAATACGTACGAACAAATAAGCAATTACATGTAAACATAATGCATAAATCAAAAATTAGTTTATATACTTTGGTTTTACAAAAATATGTGGCTACAAGTGCAATAAGTTGTTGCATAAAAACATCATAAAAGTTAAAAAAGACAATACAAAATATAAAATATTGTTATAAAAACAGTTGATTATAAAAATAACGAAACTATACGCAATAAACATTAGAAAAATACAATTTACGAACATTTTACATCCTAATAAAATATGCAGCCTCACTTATCTAAGTGGCTTTAAAGCCGTAAGGCACAGTATCAAAGGTATCAGGTAACCGCCGTCGTTTATTATAGCCAAACTGATATTTTTTCCTCTCGGGCTTTGACACAACCTCATAATTTGAGGTCCGAACTATTTTGCGGTCTGTATTTACATATAAAGGACCATCTATACCGTTATTGCAAATCATTTCTTTCATCGAATCGAAATTTATAATATTTGAATTATTAAAGTTTAAGGTGATCCCCTTCACTTTGCACACAGGAATTTCGGCTTTTTTGTCTGTTGAATATACCTTATAGCTGTAGTTTTTAGGGCCGCCACTTACAAACTCAGTTATGTAGCTACCCGGCCCGAATTCAGCCGATTCATCTGTTAGCTGGCCTAAAAATGACCCTGTTTCGGGCATCCAATCACCTTCTCTCGCAATAAAGAAAATCGAGTCGGTATCAAAATAAAATATTCGATCCCCTAACTTATCTAAATAGCTATAAAGTTGAAGGCGAGCATGTGCCGTTGTATATGCTGCAATTACAACATTAACAGTTGGCAAAGGGTTTACAGCCTCTGCAACTTTAGCCCAGTTTACTAAAATTACCTCGTCATCAATAGGAACCAATGAGTGAACTTCCACATCAGGACTTGTCAAGAGTTTAAAAAAATCTGCAGGATTCGTTATTATCGAGCACTGCATCAAATTTTCACGCTGCCCAAACTTACCCCATAAGCTAACCAGCATTAACTTCGCAAGATATCGTAACCCTGGATTCTTATTGATGTTATCTTTATTTAAATGAATTCCCTCTACCTCTAAATAACTACGAATGTAGGCCTCTTTATCAGCGTCTGTGATACAGTTGCTTGGCCACCCCGAACACTCCTGCTTCATTTTCAGAAAGTTATCGACATACCCGCTAAAAAGACCACCTGCTTTTAAAGTTTTATCATATTTTATGACTTGGTACTCCCAAATTTCAAATATTTCTACAATTTTGTAGCCTTTCTCCAGGGCCATTCTTAATTCGTCGGCAACAAACGTACCTTCAAAACGGCGGTCTTCATCGGTATGCATGCACAAGCCCTGATGTAAAGTTTCAGCACAAGTTCGACATAAAATAAACATGAGCTTATTATTGGTTCTATAGGGGAGCACAGGGTGAAATAACGATGTTGGAGGCAGGACAACACATTTTATAAGACCCTCGACAGTATCGAGGGGTAGCAGCGAGCAGGCTTCGTGGCCTATGTGAATTTTGGGGTGTTTTACAGGATATTTCCCATACTTGTTCACGCTGGGATATAGAGAGCAAACGTCGTAATAATAAATTTTCTCCCCTGGTTGACATTTATAGTATAATTTGACCGCGTTCGTGCGACCCCCAAAGAAACTGTCTCGTGGATCTAGGGGCTTATGCTGTAAAATGGGGAGAGCCTCGACGTAATTTTTAGCGTCACGATTATGCTTCAAAAAATCTGTGAATTGACACTCCCACATCTCAATAAGGGTGTATCCACTATTGCGTATACGGTCAGCCCTGGCCATCGTATTTTCGCGCCGTAAAAACATAGCATCAGCATCTCTATCAACGTCCGATGTTTGAAGGGGGGAACAGAGTTCGCAACCGTGCCAAAAACAGCCTAGAAACTCGTACACAGTATTGTTTTCAGCACAAAATCCGTCAACTAACAGACCATTAGGGAGACGAAATTCGCGAGCTTTACCGCTGTGCTGAATATTTACACCACTACTATACTCTAGCCATGACATCCATTTAAGCGCCGCTGCAGATTGCTTATCGGCCATCCTATAACCACCTGCGGGGATAATGCCTATGGTATCATTTAGTAAAAAACGCCTTCGAAATAGCAAATTGCAAGCACTAGCTATCGTAATGGATTCTTGGAAGGGATCTACGCCATTTTCAGATGTAAATAACTTCCAAAACCTTAAACACGCCTTACTTAAAATTTGAACGTCTAAAATGCAGTACTCTAAAATTTCTTTTTGCATATCGAAAACGTACCCACTTTGAACCTTGTGGGTGTGCCAATCTAGTAATTCGCGTCTATCTGCAGCGTTCATAACATCTGGAGCAAAGTATTGTATAGGGGGTATAACACCGATATAATTTTGGTTTTCTATTGTATTGAACAAGTATGGGAAATATCCTTTAGTTTCCGGAAAATTAAAAGTTTTTGGGAGCTTGCATAAAGGTAGGGGCATGAAATTTAACGAATCTATAAACCTAATTTGACCGCATGTAATCGACATAATTTTTGTGCCCGTTGTAATTATTTTAGGGTTCCAGCTTGATCTGTTTTTAATAATGTCACGTAGAACAAAACATCCATCATAACCCTTCAGGTTATGGGCAATTACTGTTACTTTAAAAACTTCACTTAACTTTGAAATGTATGTAAGAAATGACTTAACAGGGTCCTGTCTAAATACATGTAACCTTACACCGCAGGTTCGGCATCCTTGCTGTAAATCCTCGTCATTTACACAGGATAGGCAAACGTGTGCTGCAACACAGAGGCTCGGTTCGTGCATGAAGTTATTAGGTTTACCAGGGATTTGTGTTTCTTGCCGGCACTCCAAATCATAAAAAACAAATAAAACTTTTTTCAACGATTTCGCGCTACCCTCTTTCTTATTGCTTCTGGACATGTAACATAAATGCCTAATCGGCTGTATTTTATTACAGATCACACAAAATCTATGGCCACATTTATGTTTCCGGTTATTTTTCCAGACACTAGCTAGGCAAACAGGGCAATTGTAAAGTTTGTCACACAATTTTGATTTTTTATGGGTCTGGAAACAATCGGCACCCCTAAAGCCTCGATGACACACAGAGCATTTTATTATGTCTAACATGATGTTACAGGGAGGACTAGTCTGACAACTAGGACACGTGTACTTACATTTCAAATGCTGACGTTTATCGTTAAATTTATATTTACATAATTCACAAAAATAACTAGAGCAAAATGCAGACGTTAAGCTAGTAATCACGTTGTAGTGATTTTCGTCCAAAATTAAATTTAGAACAACCCTGCTCCTATCACGAGGACCTTCAAAATATGTTGTGCTGCCGTCTCGCGAATTATATACAACTAGGGTATAGTTTGTTAGGTAATCCTGCAGTTTTGCAAGATGTTCGTAATTTCCTCCACCCGTTAAGTCGACTTGACTATCCCTAATGAGTCGCAAAGCCCTGTTAAACAAAAGGGGCGATCCTGATTGTAGTTCAGGCAACTTTTCGTCGCGTGCTCGAAAAGCAATTGCAATTACAATAGCCGACGCTAAACACATATTGTTTTCAGAGGGGACCACTGTTATGCCGTGCCTTCTCTTACAAAACTCATCAAAGTTAACACCTGTTAGCCGTACTCGGCCGTAACCGGCTGGTAAAGTTACCTTGTCAACGTTCAGCGTTATATCATCCTGCAAGAAGAACCGCGCGTTACTCTGGAGGACCTTTGAAACGACGTCGAGAATCACAGCGACGGACAGCTGATCGGCCCTTCTGAAGGAGATACCCAATGGCTTTTCAGGGTAATTGTGATTGCGCAACACCAAACCAACTCGATCGGAGGGCTGCGTGTTTTTAAGAATATAGCCCAGGAGCTCCTTGAACGCATCCTATAACAAATATTTAACATTATAACCAGAAAATATAAATGTATATTCATCTGAAATTACCTCTAGCCAGACCATTGGATTTTTAACGTTGTTTACAGGCCTGAAGTTAAAAGTGATGCTGTCCGACGTGGCACTGAACTTTTTAATTACTTTCTGATATTCTCTCTGAATAGCCAGATAGCGCAGTTCGTCATTGTTTCTAGGAATCTGGAATTAAAATCAATTAAACACTTGCTTACAAAAATACGTAGCAAAACATTGTTAGGATTTGAAATTTGTAAAGACACTTACATTACTTATTGTACCGACACCAGAATTTGGAGTACCGCCTCGAGGGGCCAACGGTGCATCACTTCGGGATGGGGTTGAAAGGCCTCCCGATTGGCCCTTGTGTTGAATGGCCGAGTATTCGATGCGTGAGGCACCACGCCTAGGTGCATACTGGCTCTGAAATTAGCGGTAATTTATTGTAGTAGGTATAACAACAGATAAAAACTCTTCGAAAATAACGTGGATGCAGTAAATAAATGATTACTATTTAAAAAATTACTTACATATGATGCTGTAGACGGGCCTGCTAAGGGTACATTAGAAGTGCCTTCCGACGGCCCAGGCTTAAGGGTATCCAATGCTGCTTCCAAGATGGCTTTCTTAGCCTTTGTGTGCTCAGACCTATCGTTATTCATCTGTTGCTGCAATATTAAAACAAAAATATTACAAACAAATCCCGTAAAATTGCGAGAGCTTAGTGGTAGACAGACATTTAATTTTTAGATTGCATAAAATAGGAATAATTAATTTAAATACAAAAAACACTTACATTTATAGTCAGCGATTTGCTTGCATCATCCGAATCAGCCAATCTACGATTACGCGACGACGTAGTTAAATCCAGTGCATCAGCCTCCGAGGAATCCAATCTACGATTACGCGTCGACGTAGTTAAATCCAGTGCATCTGCCTCCGAGGAAACCGATCTACGATTACGCGATGACGTTGTTAAATCCAGAGCATCTGCAGTTGGTTCCACCTGAAAAATTGTTAATTTTATATGAGCGTTTCTAAGGTGTATGTGGTGATTTTAAAATGCATAATAACAATTGACTTTAAGCTGTAGAGGTTTTACAATTGTAGCTACATAGGAAAGAACCTCGTGGTTATTTAAAAATACGAAATAATTTTACTTACCGACAGGCAAGCCATCGAACTTCTCGCATTAATTTTACCAACGGCTTGGCACAAATCAGAATAAATTAGCATGTAATTAGGATCCAGAATTACACAGCCCTTAGTTATCTTATGCTGGATAATTTTGAACGCCATTAGCACAAACTCAGCGTTGGCATGGACCCCGTTCTTGAACCAGTCGAGTATAGCAATAACGGATAACCCCTGTTCCATTTTTAAGACACAAAAAGCACAAAGATGTATATATAGAACAACGATACACTGCTCACACACGATGGTACAGGCAGAATGAGACCCAGCTCAAGTAAAAATGCAGATAATGCCCCACCAAACCCGGCAGGCTTAAACATGTAGCTTTCTCGCGCGACAAGAATATAACGTCTTTTCAATAGCCGACGGCTAAATACACGATAACAATGCATTCTGCTGTCGTCCGACCTTCGACTCTGTACAAAAATAACTCCGCTAGCTTTCAAATTTTCGGCGACTTTCATAAATAATTATAGGTAAATACTTTAATAAAAAGACAGCAGCGGCTAAAAATAATTCATTAAAATCTATTTGGCTTTACAAGAAAACAAACAGATCGAGAAATGGCTGATTTACCAATTGCAATTCAAAACGGGAGACCTTGAGTAGAAGCGTTTCTTAGAAATTTCGCAGCCTCTGACGGACAATGCAGCTTTAGGCATATCCGCCTGTCTCAACCTGCTTTAAATTTCACTCATCGCTGTTTGCCCCGCTTATTTAAATTGTAATATAAAATGCCCCAATTGTAATTACATAAAACAAGTTATTGATACATAAACACGCCGATGAGTTAATTAAAAATATTAACACGACTAAACTTAAGCGTAACGGCTCACAAGCACGGAATGTTCTGTTGTAATTGAATGAAAATCGATACAGATATCAACAAATATTTATTTTAAAGGCCTATCGACTGATAACAATACATAATTAAATCAGGCAATATGCCAGAACGAAATTAAACTATGTAAAACATCTATTAAACGGTATTAAAATGGCCTCTCTGAAATTTCTTCGAGGGACGAAATGTAATTGTTCTAGTAAAAGTGAGAATAATTTAAAAAAATATCTATGTTCATAAACAGCGATGTAAATTTGAAATTCATTAGTTAAACAGGGCACCGAAACTGTACGCATGTGTTGAAGTAGTGACCATGTTTAATTCCTTTAACCTCGTTCGCTTCGATAGCCCAGTTGGTTAAGGCTTCGTACTCGTAATGCAGCGACCGCTGGTTCGATTCCAGCCATGGGACATCGCAGGAAGCTTTTTTTAAATTCAAATATTTCCGCGAATGAATGCACGATAGAGACAACAGCTTCGAAGAGCGAAATAGATCTATCAGTTTTAATTTCAAATATTTCCGCGAAAATTCAAAATTAAAAACGACAGCCGTGAGAAGTGAGCGCGCACCAAGATGGCCGACGCCCGGGAAGTTTAAAAATCAAATAATGGAACTTAGAAAAAAAAATCGGAAAACATTCAAATTTCAAATATTCCCGCCAGAAAACCAAGATGGCCGACGTGTAATTCCAGAAGTCCGCCGCGTAATTTAATAGGAAGCACATATGTAAATTAAATATCAAACTTCATATGTGATTAAGCAGTAGCACATATGAAAATTAATTAGATCAAACCGCGGAATTAATTAGGTCAAACCGCGGATTTAATTCGCGGATTTAATTAGGTCAATCAATTTAATCGCCTGATTGCTCCAATTTAAGTGCCCGATTACTACTTAGCTACGAATACTAACACAATATCACACAACAGATTTTTTTTGTATGGGCATATTTCATTTTCACAAAACAGAAACACCATTATTATATCTCTCTTGGTTTATAGCTGAATATTTAATGAAAATACGTTCAGAATGGTTCATTTTCGTTGTTTTACAGCAGGGAGAGATCAAATTTTGAATGTTACGTAACGAACTTGAATTTATATAAGAGAGAACTCGAAGTTCATCTCCATTACCGATCCTAACCAATTTCCAAGCCGACGGCTAATTTGGAATTCAGATATTACAGTCAGCTTTTTTACTAACTTTTGTTCTTCACAATGGAGTTGAGTCGCTCATAATTGGGCATCCTCTGGCTTCACCATCTACACTGGTTAACGTTACTCCTGCTTCACTAAAACTACTTGTTTAAAAAATCAGAATTTAATTTGGAACTAATTTTTTGAATTAATTTACAGTAGCTTCACCAGTTTCAAATTAAAGTCACCACACTGATCAAGTTACGTCCATCCCAGCCAAATTCAGTTACCGCAAACTGCCCAATTACAAGCCGCGATTCGCGAAAATTAATTTTTGGGGCGCTCGGGCATGAATTATGCATGCATCAGCGACGAGCTTTTTCCTGAATGTTCCACAACCAATTCGGCCCCCTTACAGCCTCTGGAGCAGTAGTTCAGCCCCGAACCGACACATTTTCGCAAAGTTCAGGGTTCAGCACTGCCATAAAGCGAGCGCTCCGGCGGCGAGCATCTCCTGCAATTTATTTGGAAATTAAATTTTCCCGTGTCGCGAGTTTTATTCAGTCCCGACCTCCCCTTGACGGCTTCGTGACTTGCTGCGCACAAAGACTTATCGGCCCTTGTTTGGGCGCCTCCCAAGTTCGTAGACGCTGAAAAACCAGCTTCGCAAGTTTCTTAATCGTTAATGGAGTCCCGAAATTTTCATCGTAGGCCGCCAGGTAAAGAAAGAGATTTCGGTTTTCCTATAGTCGCGTCAAATGAAAAAGAGGAGATGATGCCTCTTGAAGCATGCCGGTACCTTAAAAAGTGAAGTGGTGGAATTCAATGATAAATACATTATAGTTTAAATAACACCTTTACCTTCCAACACTTTCTTAAAGGAGCCGCGTCCTGCGTAGGCTACAATAGGCGATAGCGACAGCGAGCTCTTGCATTTTTATTGTTCGCACAAGAAAAATTAATGAGTCTTGTAAGTCGTTATTTGCAGCGACCATAATCTAACGCCTGGCATCTAGCAGGCGGTCTACTGGCTTTTTCAAAAAATGAGTGTCGAATCCATTATGGTAGTAGAAAAGTACTGCAGTCGTCGATCATTATCAACCACTATAGGCACACTTCATGTACACGTGATTTGGGAAAAGTTGACCATTTATAACCACAGTATTTCTGATACACGTAGGTACTCTGTTTGAAGTAGCAATTTTGTATAATTAGTTAGATAAGTGTTCAGCAAAGCTGCGCTGTCGGCGGCCATATTTGATCCAAATCTACTTTAAAATATTCAGGTTCCACAGCAACATTAGGTAGTTAAGCAGCTTGGAAAGCCTTTTATTATCAGTAACAACGTATAATGTATTCAGGATAAAAGATTTTGCCAGTAGTCAAGCCCTCGATCATCCACAGCTAGCTCGCGGGAAGGTGTGGTTCACGTTACTCGTGAAGTCGGATTATGTTTTAGGATAGTAAAAAATCGGGTGAACTGCCAAAAAGGCACCGTGAATTTCAACCCTTAACTGGATAGGTCCACTCCGTTTACGGCCTAAGCAGATTGGGTCTGGTGTACGATACTTACATGTTTATCAGCTACATGCTTAATTGCTTTAGCTACTAAAGTGCAACTTCCCTTGTACAATCTCTTAACAATTGTCCACCCAAAAGTTAAACAAAGTTAAAATATAAGTTTTCTAGATAAATAAACCAAGTTTTTTGAAAAACAAATTGTAGGTACATAGATTCTGGGTTCCGGGCTAATTTATTTTTTTCCTGAATTTCGATTGGTCCTCATGCATAAATTTACAGGCTGGGAACTTATTCAAAAATTCCGTAACGCCCTTTACGTCTAAGGGTTGTAGAACAGCAACAACACGACACTAGGAAAAAGCGAGGCAATCAGCGGGCTCTATCATGTGGCCTGTGATCACACACACTTGTTCGTAAACTAGCAGAATTTCACAAGTAGCAGTACGTCTTCGGGATTATGGTACATACAGGGAGTTTTGCGGCCTCCGCGGGGCTCCCACATTGCATCTAGTAGAGTATCTCATTCAGGAATCATCTTCAGGTGCACCGCCGATGATGTACCATTGTATTCAAAAGTTTCTGAGACAAGTCTTAGGGCTGATTTTCGGGATTTTTAAGCTGTATGAAACCGGCTTGTGCAAGATCTAGCATGACAATCTCAACTGATTGACGCTGACAGTATTATGACAAGGTTGCTTTAAGATTAAATAAATCTATTGCCATGTTTGTAAAGGCTAACACACACTGTCCCATATAGTTTTGCATACAATGGTATCTGTAAAACCCTGCAGTACGGATGCTTACCGCATCTAGCGTCATTAGCTGAATGTTAACTAAATAAATGGGCTGCAGCTCATGTGCGTGTGATTTGCATTACGGTTGCCGCCGCCGCAGAAGACCAAAATCACAAGGCATTTATGGAAAATGGGCATCCCATGGCTATTCAGGTGCGTTTTCTGCATAAGCTAGGTGCTTATCAAGTCAAAGGTTATCGGTCATCTCGCCGGATGTCCGTTTTTCCCAAGCACTATAGTACTATCTGCGGTACCGATTGAGCACCAACGCAACAAATGAACAAAATTTTTCACAAAGTTTACACTTTTTTTTACACGTATTATTATCAGTGTATAAATTCCCGTTCACCTTGTACTGAACCGTCACAGCTGATTCACATTTTAATTTACCTGTAAATGTGGCACGCAGCGGCAAAATGAACATCATTTCATTCCACTGGTATGTGAAATAGGCTACACCATGCAGTAGAGTCGGGCATGCGAGGAACTTTTTTTATCAAAATAAAAATAATATTGAAATGCAATTCTTCAGTAGATAACTTGAAAATGAACAGTAAATCTTGAACTATTTTACGCGGGATTCACAATTCTATCTCCAGCCACGCAGCAGCAGTATAGTTCAGCCATTGAGAACCGGAATAGCCCTGCAGTTTACTACATTTGAGGCTTTGATTTGGCGGTTTCCTAAATTAGGAGAAGGTGGCAGACTCGTAAGGGAACCTGGGGCCCACTTTGTAAAAATTGTCTCTTTACTTTCCCTACGCCCAAACAGTGCGCCCTATTTTTTAAACACCTTGCATAGAACGAATGTGTTTCAGTTTGTTACGTGGCGATGGCGATTTAATAGACGCTGCTAGCTTTATCTGATTCTACAGCTCCTTTATTGATATTTCCCTCTTACGATATAGGTAGTCATCTGGTTTGATTAAGCAAAAGTAGTAGTGTAAGAGTTCTATCTTACACTTAGGTTAGGCGATGTATCATGTTTGTAATCTCTGGTTTAGAGAAAAGTTAATCGATAAATTGCGGTATCTGTGGTACCGCCAACGATGCAGTAATAGCACTGTTGGACGTATAGAACTGACCAGCATCGTAGAAGTCGGAGAACCGTAAATTTAAGGTGGACCTCTCGAGTCGCTATCTGTTAGTTAGTGCTTGACACATTATTCGCTTCTTTTCTTATCATCATGTTTTTCCGATACGTGTATAATGGTGCGTGAGAAACACTCACCTGGCCGGTTAATTTCATTGTTTTTATTGTACAGGGAAATAAGAATTGATCGTAAAAAACAATCTTACATCTGAAAAATGGAAATCTATTTGGGGATTCAACCCGAAATGGAATATGAAGATGTTTGACATTACCTCTTCCCAATGATCTCAATAATATTGGGGTACATATATTAATCGAGATACGCTGGTTTGGCGGATAAATATGGAAACTTACTAGCTTATATGTCGGGTAAGTTACAGATCTCATGTAGATCATAGTATGTGGAACTTAGGCATTCCAATTTTTTGCAGTCAGAACTAGGTAAATAAGGACGTCCGTGGGGAGCAGAACTAGCGGCCGTAACCAAAGTAAGTCTTCAGGATGAGAGTTTACTCTGGGAAACTAACTACCTATGTTGTTTTAGGGCTGTTGTTTTGTGGCTATTAATTCAGGGCGGTTAATCAAGAACTTTTTACTTGAAAGCTTTTCAGCTGCGTGCCTGAAGATTTTCGTAGTGAATCGTATCACATAGAGTTTTCTGTGACAATTCTAAAACTGTCGTTTTGGCTGCATGGAGTGTTCATCCCTTTTTGAATTTATGGATATGGTCAGTCATAAGTGATCTTGAGTTGTTGCTTTTTCGTGGAGCTCAGAATTGGTGAACCAAACTGAATTGGACTGGTGTGGGGAATTACTTAATTTATTGTAACCGCGATGTCGTATGTCAAACTACTTGGTAGAATGCTTACAGCATAATTCTTATACCACATGTATTGGTCGACTGAATACCGTTGTAATATTGTTGTAAACATAGTGTGGTTACACAACTGTGAAATTATTGGCTTGGCTCATGTTTAGTATAATCCTCCCAACAAACCAACAGATAAATTTGCTTATCAATGAGAGAGTGTCTAGTGAAGATAATTTGAGATTAGCCTTTCAATATAAGGGTTAGATACAGTAATATCTGGAACCTTTCAACTTTGGGTCTGCTAGTTAATTGAATATATATTAAAGTTGGTGACGTTTGGTATTGGAGTATTATAAGATTATCATCAATCCACTTCCTTCTCCAGAGCTAAGTTAGCGGGCCCCACTGAACCTTAATTAATTATCGCGGGATCCTTTTGGGGAATTCATAACTTGTTGTTAACGTTATATTGACTAGATTGAGTTTGTTATTGCTGTATTTTGTCGCGATTGTAACGTAGGGCGTTCAGCGGCTGACAAGTTACGGAAATATCTAAGAGTGCGAAAATAAAACTATTGACAATATCAAAGGAATCGTAGCGTAACGGCATTGTTATCGATGTATGGAAATATATCCAAAGTACCTATGTAGCTTACACTGAAAAATATCGAGAAATATAAAATTATATAAATGTTGAAGAATCGAAAGTGCGCTAATTTATACAGTAATTCAGCATAGAAAGAAACTATATAAATAGCAATATTTGTGCATGTTGGATATTAGTGTTCCGAAAGATAGCATTGAGTTTCACTCGGATTGAAAAATATCTTTAGGAAACGTATTAAATTATGGATGATATATTATTAATTATTATAACAAGAGATCAATAAAAAAACCAATTAGGTTAGGCCTTGATATGTGTGAAACGTTTGGCGGTACTGAAGTGTATTGTCAGTCCATGTCAAATTCGAGATTAAAAGGTTAAGTTTTACATCAGTCTGTGTCAAACAATAAACAAAACCTAACCTACTAATCTCGAATTTGACATAGACTGACAATACACTTCAGTTCTGCCAAACGCATACCACATATCACAGCCTACCCTAATTGGTTTTTTATTGATCTCTTGTTATTATTATTAAATTATTTAAGTAATTAGTTGCAGTAAAATTCCTTTCGTAACTGTATGGAACATTAATCGTCTAACCAGTTAACGGAGGTAGGAGTATTTACTGGAAACCGTTGTTATCGTCTTTAATAATGGTGGCATCGATGTTAAATCGATCAAATGAGCTCATTATGATGTATTAAATATGATATAACATTCGTTCAAAAACTACAGAGTACATCCCAGGACACTCGGGTCGTTTATTTTTCAACCACATAAAAACACCATAATTGCTACCTCCCAGCCAAACTGCATATCCGGGCATGGTGCAGTGCTGAAAAATTGCCTTAAAAGCAATGTGATTATTGCTAGCTTAGCACCTAGCTGAGCCCACAGCAATTTCTTTCGTGCTGTTTTGCCGCAGTTCGCACTTCCTGCTCCGAACCGTTCACATCAAGCCGCACACGAGGTTACTAACATTAGAACTCTCATTACTTGCATCGCAAACCTGTATTTCTAGTCCGCAGCGTGGAAAGTTCGAATTTGGCCAAATTAATCTGAAACGGACGCAGATTTGACGTCAGGCGGCTAATGCGATCGCCGGGAGCACTATGGGAACACGCGACGTTCTCAGTTTCCGATTTTCAGTTCGCATCAAAGTTTTATTATTTGCAACTCGCCGTGGAAAACGGCCGGCGCAAACAGGATGTTCATTTACATTTAAAGTGGGATTAATGGCTCCGGGTGGCCGTTGGTGCAGCAACAAAGGCGCGTAAATGCCCAGGGAAGGTTTCGACGAGATCGGATCCTCCCCAGACCTTGTCATGCTAATTTGTCACTTCAGCTGAAACACCAAGAAAAGTTCCACCTTGTGAAAACCGAGTGCTTTGCTGAACATAGATTTTCTGATACAACAAACTAGGCTTTTTGTGGAAAATTTCACATGTGTTACTGTATTCATGTGACTAGATGATATGGCTGGTTTTCTTTGAGAAATCTTATAGATTTCCAAAATATATTTTGTCACGACTTGCCGAAACACCGTATGGCATATTAGTGGGTGTTTATCACTTTTTGTCTCTTGTGTAGAGACGCAGTAAACTGATGTTCTGATCAGCTCCAAGTTAAACCTCCCATGTTAGTGTTAAACACTTTTATTAGTTTTGATTGGTCTATGTGTGCATAGTTTTTTTCTAAACCACAATACTACGTAACCTCCAATTTGCAAAATGCATGTGAAAGAATCTAGAAGACATCTACTATAAGTATCCCCTGACTTATATAGTCGGTCAACATCAAGTCAAATACTACTACGGATTCAATGCACTTATCTTGTTAAATAACTCATTTTTATTTACGCAGTACTGACAGAGGAAATGGCTATCCGTTGTCTCTTGGTTAGAATATGGTTTATATAAGTTAAATGAAAAAAAATATATATATAACTTTATTTATAACCTGAAAATTGCATTTCACATGCACCCACCTATAGTCACAAAACGTACTCAAGACAAAATAGTGGGCTCCAGATTCTGTTAGGGGGTAAAATCCGGCAACGAGCCAAAGGGGTCGTCCAGTAGCTCAGTGGAAAGGTGGGGGGGGGGGGATATATAGGCTGCAACAAATTGTGCCCTGTATTAGGCGGCACCTGATTTATCTGTCGAGCATGGAATGTGAGTTCCCACTATAAAGATTACCATCGGCTACGGGAAGTGTGCTCAGCTCCAAGGTATGATTTGTGGTAGTTTCTAGAAGGCTTATCGCGACATCACGTTGCGCAATAAGAAAACCCCTTTTTGCCAGGATACAATTTCATTGGTAAAACAATATTAATAGCCTGTTCGCCTCAGGCATTGCTACGTTCCTAACGAGGTGCCAATGCAGTTGTTAATTGTTAAATATCACTCAGCATGCACCGCTTAACTTAAAATGACATATCCATAATGGCTTTAATTCAAAACGTGCATTGCTTAATAAGAGAACATATCAAACATAGTTCGAAAAGCAGCAGTTGGTACTGGCGGCGTTGATAGCAAAAGTCAGAATAAGTCAACGTTTGTTACGTATAATAACCGAGAGCATTAGAATTCCGAATATTACCTTATGCAGCCGGTAAAATAACAGTTAGCTCATGAAAATAAAATGGTAGAGTAGTCTTGGGCAAAATACGAGGCAAACGGCGTCTGTAACATGATATAGCATATCTCGATAGAACCACTCGAGGCAATTATACTGCAATAGGGTAATCTGTTGTCGATAGTAGGAGGCACATATATCGTACCTTAAGAGTGCAAAGAGAGCAGAGGAAACAAAACCATGTACGCAATAACAACGGTTATATTTATTATATTAACTATGTAGGTATGTGAACACAGAAATAAATCGAGTTGGTAAATACGCATGAAAATATTGTAATAAAAGGTTACGTAGCACTCTGACAAATTGAAAATATAACACTAGTGTGTAAGTATTTAAGCTATTCAATCAGTGAGTTCAGAAATAAACGGGACTGATTTATTAAACGTTAAGCAATTTATTTAAAAGTTAGGCAACATAGCCTTCAAGATGGACGTTGCATAGAATAGAATTACAACCGTTGAACACTTCATTTACAAGTTAAACAAACATAACCTTCAAGGTACACGTCACCGCTAGCATACAACGCACCAAGTCGGGCGTAGTTAAGTCGATCCCTAACTTACGAAAGGCTTCTGGGAGCTCAGTTCATCAGGACTGCAAAAATGCGACGAAGATCGTCTTGGCATCCAGAGTACAATGTACATAGTGCTCTTGTTTTATTCAACCAAGAAGAAAACTCCTTTACGGCGTAGCCCGCCAGAAAAAGCTGTAGGTTAAGGACTTTAACGATGAAACTAAACTTGCCCCCTTAGCTAGCGTTAGAACATAGAAGTCGTAAGTGCAAACATTCAAAATCCTTTTTAGTATGGGAGCAATGTTTTCAAGAACATAGTAATTATAAACACATCGTTAACACACGGCGCAAAAACCGTAAGGAGCCAATTAAGAAAATGTTCTGCATCATCCTATGCACTTGTTTAATTAACTAGAAGGTGCACTTGCTTTTCCAACAACAAGAAATCTGAGAGTGATCTTGAAAGCAGAAGACATCTAAATAAACATTAGCCAAAAAAATCAAAATGTTTGACGACAAAAAATCTCTAGCGAAGAATTCATTTGTACGTGTCATACAGAAAGATTACGTATTGTATGTGCACTTGTGCTCATAAAAATGGAATACACTTTCTATTGCACTGATGTGAAAAATCGTATTATTCGCATTATTAAATACATTTTTTATACGATATCTTTATTGAACTATTTTCTTGTAACTTCATACAACAAACAATTTCACTTTATCGATGTTTCAAACCAACCGGTATTACAAAATAAAATATTACAAAAATCAGTGCGTGTATTCCATTTTTATGAGCACAAGGTACATCACTTATTTCAAGGACAACACTTATTGCGCCCACCGGAATGGCGTTAACAGAATCTAAAACCTAATTTGAGACTACATAGGCAGCCGCTTTTAATCAAAATTTTCTTAAGTAACACATTGCAAAGTATAATCACAACTCTAGTTCAACGTATGTTTTTATTTAATATTTGCCGTAAAATACATGTGTTTGAGTGTAATTACAAATTTATTTATTTTAGCTCTACAAATTGAAATAGGTGCAGCGTTATGAAGAAATGTAAGCTGACTGTGTCAGGGCCAAAACCGAACCTTTCATAATTTCAAGGGTAGTTACAAATGGTAGCTATATTTCAGCGACAGCTTTAAGTTGCCTGCTCACGTACATATATCAAAACCACTGCCTAACAAACCTCGCCTTGTGTAATTAATTTAAATTATCACAGCATTCTCAAACATTCTCCCGAGTTACATAAACTATTCACAAGGTGTGATTTTTTTAATTTTGCGTAGTATCTCTCAAAATAACTCAAACTATATTCCTACTTAAGTTTAAGATATTTTCCTCGCAACAATTCACATATTTATAGTTAATTTATATAAATACACACATCAGAAAAAAGAAACTTAGTTATATGGTTGAACAATATTTTTGTAATGGAAAAGTTAATGGAGTTTGGCACTACTCGATTCTTAAATGTGTGAATTTCCTTAAACGTAGCCAACCAAGGTGATCTATTATTATGAATTTCACGGGTAGTGTTACAAGGAAACATGGTGGTGGTCGATCTACAAAGCGAACCAAGCAATAACCAAATGCACCATCTGTCTTCATTCGACACCTTTCTCAACAAGTTAACTTATCTTCTAGTACCTGTCTAAGGGCTGTACATGAACTGCTGTGTCTGTTTATGACAAGCGAATCTACTTTTCTCCTTGATTAATGAACAACATGACTAATGATATTTAAAATAGAACATACGCCCTTTAAGCGGTCACGATAACCTTAACTGAGAAATAAGAAATCATACCTTATCTTAAACACCACTCGATGAGAGCAATTTTCTTGTCGCCCAAACGACCGACTGCACGCGCTTCCAGAAGCTGCACTACAATAGTGCATTCGAGACAAATAGCGTGTTTCGCGTCATGAAGGCGATAAATAAGCTCCTTATCACGCAACTCTTCCAGCTGACGTTTCCGATAGGGAATCTCCACAAGTCAGAATTAATTGCCGCCAGGTTGGCGATCTTAAGTGGGGTATAATCGGCCGCAAGGCCGTGACAGTTAGTCATCGCGTCCATTTTGATTATTTAAAATGGGCTTGCTTTGACTCGACCGGAATTGCTGGGTTGTCGACTTGCTAATGCTGTTTGCGAGCCAGTAACCAGAAATGTGCAATACTACTGTGTAAAACTGCATGCAGTTGTTTTGGTGATTAAACAAAATTATGCTACAAAGCCTTCTTCTTCTTTGTAAGCCCTGGTCTGTCCAATGCTTAACGTAAGCTTTTCGCAAATATCTACTTTATGTTGGGTAGCCTTTCAAAGTGTTTTTGCAAGTACTTTCATATTGTTGACTCATTTCTTTTGTCCTTTCCCCTGAATCTCTATTGCATTACTTTTCCTAAACGTGACGTGACGACAAATGACGATGAACACACCCAGACGGGGATAGCTCAAAATTAAGGTCCGTTAAGCGGTTGGCGTAAATATTGTACACACAATGGACGGTAATATTCGTATGTATTCTAAAATAGGCACGCTTAGCTGTAAATGCAGTAGTTGCTACACGGCATTAAATGAAAGGCCAGACAAGCAGGACTGCGGCTCAATCAGTGGTTCTGGGCGAAGAAATGGGATCCACGGCCCTCAATTCAAGCTCGAGGGAAGACTGAAGAGTTAGGGACCAGCAAGCAAGGATCCAATTTTCGGGCTCAGAAACTCAGCAACTCACACGGCGACAATATTCAAGAGACTGTTGATGGTGTCCGATATAAATCGAATTTGAAGATTTCGAATTATTATCAGCAGAAAGTTAACGGAATTTGAAGTATTAGTGCACTTACGGAAGCTTGTATTTTATCCGGTAACAAAACCGAGGACGCCAAAGAGAGCGAAAACACGCTTCCACAGTATTCAAATGCGCGTTACGAGAAAAACTAAGAACCGCACGTGCCAACTATCCGACATGTGGCTTGTAATGACGCGGGGAGCGCAAAATCACATCATCTCTGCTGGTTTGAACCCACTGGCGATGGCGGCGTAATCTTTTATTCCAACTGAACATTCTAAGTAGTTCTTGGGCTGTACAGTATACACACAGGCATTTCAGTTGTCCCTAAATATAAAATTGGGCTACTTTAAATATGGGAATAGCGTGAGCAATAAACAGATCCTGTAGATCTGCGTAAATGTAATTCAGAAGTTGACGAACTTAAATGTGGTGAAGCAGCATCGTGCAAATATCATGTTGTGTCTTACGGCTGATGGGTAAATTCACAACATTGTTGCTGTCTCTGCAAGTATCACTAAAAAGCATGTCTAGGTCTACAGATTCGTGTAAAAATCAGTAATGTCTGCATTGTGTCATTAAAGACCTTTTTTAAGAAAACTATGCAAGTACACACTGACCTTTATTTAGTTAACTGTTTGATCGTCGCTCTTATTTCGCAGATTTAGCCTACCTGACTATTTTGTTACCCTTTAACCGAAAAAATACAACCACCTGTGCTGAACATACACAAAACAATATGGCCAGAAACCCTCTTCGCTTTTCGCATTAAGTCTATCTCTGGAATTAAATTGTTCCCCATAACAAAAGCCCATCCTTTATACCGAAAAACACGCATCCAGATAACAGCATAAAAGTAATAACATATAATACATTAAAAGCACTAATTAATCTGCCTTTGCGCCACATTATTCCGGCATTGTTCCCGAGGCAGTAAATATTTTGCAGGCTCGAAGTTTCGACACTGACCTTAACCTACTGAAATCAATAACCGCGCAAATTGCAAAGGTGCCGGCCACGAGCACAGCGTATAAAAATTCAAAACGAAATTGAATCGCCAGCTGCCAGAAGAAGCAACTAATGAAAATAAATTGCGTTTATTTTTGTGGCACTGGGCTCTGATTTAGGTTTAAGGATTTAATTTTTTTTTTGTAACATGTTTTTGTTTATTCTGTCTGTAGAGAGATTTCTTTATTTTCGACATTGTATGTGCTCGAAAATTGCCCAGTGGCAAAAACCTGTTATCAGTACCAAAGCGCATTTCGTTCCTCGACTTCAAGCAGTGCACACGCGAATACGCTCATTGCAGGAAAATAATTATTATGTTTCTGACTGTACTCGTACCTATGCTGAGCGCCACTGCTAAGTGCAAGCATATTATGACCACGTGGTAATTACAAGCAAATAAAACATTGTGGTCGATTTGTCAAATTCAGCAGTAAATTGTAGCTTTCGACGGTACATCAGGAATGGCTTCGAGTAATTGCCAGCTTTGTACTTGATAAAAGGCATCTCGGGTTTTCGCCAGTGAGAGGGCAGCATGCGCCCGGAACGGATCAAAGTGTGTACAAAACGAAAGCGCAAACTACCGTCTATCTGTAGAGCTACAAAGGAAACTATTTGAAGACTAGAAGTTAAATGCTTTTAGGAACAGCTTACCGCACAGATAATAATCGGGCTCGAAGGAACCATGCCTTACGTCTTTTGTAGGCGGTCAGAAATCGTAACTGCGCACATTGATAACTATAAGCTAATGAAACACATGTAAAATTAAATGCCTAAACACAAGCTGTAGACAATCCGTATCGTCGGAAAAGTAACGTAAAACATATTCGATCTTTTCTAAGATTTCCATTCAATATGTGTTAGCCACAAAGATGGCCATCGATCTGCGAAATTTGAATTTTTGTAAGTTTCTGAAACCCTGCAATTCTTATTGTGTACTACTTATATTCAACATCCTTGGGCAAATAGACAGGTTGAAATATGTGGAAATTAAGCATTTACGGAATACATTTGACTTCTAGCAAGAGTTGAGTCCAATAATTCGTTCCGTGTTGCTTTTTTAAATCAAACTTTCTTAAACAGATAGATATTGCAATGTATGCTCTCTAATGACTGGGTTTTAATTAAAATTTAATTGTAAGTTAGAGCAAAATCCAATATGCACAATTCACTGATTTAATATTTTACTGTGTACGGAACTTTGCTTGCTATCAAATTATTAGACTGGTTAAAATGTGACCCGTACTTCATTTACTTGTTCAAAATAAATAGTTGTATGCCCGTTTTTATATTTTATCTAGCTGCAATTAATTATAAAACGTTAGCTCTCAGTAAAGCACAAACTCTATATCTCAGGTGGGTTCCAAGTTGATTGCAACTTACAAATTATTTGATACGGTCCTGTTCACCGCATTTAGTTCCAATACACGGTAGCTAATTGTTTGCAATACTGTAAAAATCTACAAAATGGAGTACGTATGCAAGTCTGCGGTATTTGACGTTTAAAACCAGTGTAATTATGAGAATTCGCAAGGTAAATATTTAAATCTTGCACTTTGGCGGTAATTAACAGATTTTGTTACAGACATTAATTTTTTCCGTGACGTCAGATGGACGCGGCCGGAAATTTAGCAATTGTTTTACTTTCGGATAACCTCAAATTTGGGGAACCGCTTATTTTTCGAACTGCGCCTTTGCTGTGGCCGTGGAAATGCTTGACTCTTGCTTACTAAGGTGTGATCTCGTATGCACATAAATTTCCCGGCGCTAACACTGATATTTTTTAGAAAAAAATGGTATCTTATAATCGGAATATAATCCTGGAATGTTCACCTCTTGGCTCCGATGAGAATTTGGGTTGCAATCGATGATCGGAAACTGGAGGTGCTCGCTCCCGCTCCACAATCGGAGGCGAAAGGAAAATTTTAATTTTTATCTTGCGGATCTGGCCACAAACACTTGTACAAAAGCACTGATATGTGTACAATAAAACTGGGTACTTTTTATATTGATAAAACACTTTATTTTATATTAAAACAGTAAAGTATTTAATGTGGAACAAAAATTTGCCCTGTCATTCAATAATTTATTTCATTTGTTCTCCCTCGTTATTAAAACAAATTCGAATCTATCGCTGTGGTTACAATACTAACGGAAATAAGTTTTGGTTAATTTAAATACATTCTAGAAAAAAGTTTGATAACAGTTTTAAATCTTCAAATTTCTTACAAACTAAAATTAATTGTCTGTTTCTTATATTTAAAAATCGATTATTTGCGCCACACACACAAACACGTTATATTATTTGCTCTGCTATTCACAACCGTTCAGTGCACTGATTATTTTAAGAGTTTCTTGCTTCTCAATTACTTTCTTCATATCCTGTTGCCTGCTTTTCTAATTGCTTTATCATGTCCTATTGCCTGCCTACTTCACTTTGCTCTATTGCAATGTACTGTTATTTTATTCTGGCTTCTTTACCTTTTTAGAATCCTCACCAATTTCACTGACTAGCTTTATTGAATTCTACGCTTCTTTTACTTGCACATAGCAAACGTTTTTTGTCGTCCTCGGAATAGAATCTTTACTGTTTAACCTTGTTAGTCAGATAGACACGTGTAGTATGATGGACGTGAAATATGAAACATAATCGACAAAATTTAAGATTTCTTTTCAATATTTTTGTTTAATCGCGAATGGCAGTGTGTTTGGGCTAAAAACATTACGAAGTGGTAAAAAATCTAACTTTTTAAAAGAGCTTCTTACTCTCGACCCAAGTATTCTTATTGCCTAATTACATTTAACCTTCTTTGTCAGATACGTATCTTATGAGCTGTCGTGTTAAAGAAGCTTGCAGAGGCAATTCGGTCTTTTGTAAGAGTGTATCAGCCTCAATAGTTCTGTAGTTACATATTTATAATATTCTTAGTTTTTCAAGCTTAAAAACTACAAATGGAATATCAGTTTATCGAGATAGACGTCTTTATACCGGGTGGTTGGTCATACCTCTGAACATAGACAATTTACATGGTTTATCACGATTATGCATATTCCTGCTCATTATTTTTATGGAAAAATATGGTAGTGGTACTAAATTAAAGAGAATACTTTTCCGCGTCGTTTAGTATTAAAAATTTATTAGATAATGCTAATTGTGCATAAAAATATTAATTTTAAAATTTAGATATTCGCAAATATGAGTGGCCGCGCTTATTAAAAAACAAACGCTGTCTGTTGATAACTCAGATAATTGTGTCGCTTAAAATGGATGCAATTTACTCTAACGAGGAAAGGGTGTTCATTATTACAACTTTTTATGCTGGCAATAGTTTACGCAGAGTTAGGGACTTATTCTCGATACAATTTCAAGATAGCCCCATTCCAACAATTGCGACAATACAAACTTACGTGCAGAGATTCGAAATGACGGGAAGTGTAGCAGCTAAAGAAAGCAAAGGCAAATAATTAAGTTCATACAGTGTATGTGTTCATTGATACTATTTAAATGTATAATATTGTATAGGTAATCGAGAAAGTCGAAATGATGATTTAAGAGGAAATGGTTCTAGCATTAATACAACTAAATCCAAACCTAAGTGCAAGATCAGTAGCTCGTGAGTGCAATGTTAATCATGGATCGGTATTAAAAATACTTAAGAAGCATAAAAAGTTTTAATAATGAACTCCCTTTCCTCGTTAGAGTAAATTGCAGCCATTCTAAGCGACACAATTATCTGAGGTGTTCACAGACAGCTTTTGTTTTTTAACAAGCGCTGCCACTCATATTTGGGAAGCGCGGCCGCCCATATTTGCGAATATCTAAATTTTAAAATTAATATTTTTTTATGCACAATTAACATTATCAAATAAGTATTTAATACTAAACGACGCGCAAAATTATTGTCTTTAATTTAGTACCACTACCATATTTTTCCATAAAAATGGTGAGCAGGAATATGCATAACTGTGATAAGCCATGTAAATTGCCTATGTTCAGAGGTATGACCAACCACCCGGTATAAGGAGATAACAGTGATTGTTAAAATATTTGGGAATCACATTGGTCTCTTCTTTCCATGATCATCGTTATTTGATTACTATTATGTTTGTCGATAACTATTAGTAGAAGAATATTACTGGTAAATCTCCGTCTATGACATGTCACAAGCTTGAAGAGTGCTTAGTAGCTCAGTCAGATGGGAGCGTATATTAACTCTCGCAATTAAAATTAATTGTGCTTTGGAAAATACTGAAATACGGAGATAAATTCATATTAATTTAAGTCGCCACCATAATGAGTCACCAGTCAGTGATATAATGAGAGAATTTTACAATGAGAAACTCCTGCTTCGGAAAACGTGTGCGTTGCTCGGCTACGATATTTGGACCTTTCACTTGTAAATACGCTAAACTGCATTGCGCTATACAAATGAAGTCATACAGTAAATTGTAATGACCTGTATTAAGATAATGTTCAACAGATACGTTTAAAGCCCAACAAGAAGGGTAACTGAAACAGTGCTTAAGAATTCTAGCTGCTTGTTATCATTTAAGTTTCTGCAATGCTAATGGAAATGTGCCCAAAAATATTTCACAACAACTACTCATAAATATCTACAAAATTTGGCGGTAATTTACACATTCATCAGGTTTAACGAATTAATTATAAAATACTTAAAGTTGACTGTAAGTAACACATGCAACAGTAGATAATAAATCATAAATGAAGACTTAGCTGAAAGATAGTTCAATCAGGCGCAAAATACGAAACCAAAGGAAATTCCAGACCCTGAGCATAGTATAAGGTCTTGGCCGGCTCGCTGCTTAAATTAAGCGATGAAGGCGGGCTAGCAAACGCAGCGAACTCCTGGCTTGAAAACGAAAGCAAAATGAGGCGGATGTAGGAAAAAATCCCAGAGCTTCTCTATAGGAATGAACAACGGTACTGCAAAAGATTTTTCACGAGTAATCGGCGTAAATCTACACGTTATGTACGGAAGGTTTCTTCAGGGACGATAAGTGATAGTGGTTGCTTTAAATCAGAGGTTGATATGAAATTTCCGCGGTACTTCAAGACGAGGATTTGTAGTTTCAAACTTTGGCACGGGACGAGCGTAACGCGCATTTCACAGAATACGAACTATCCTGTCCCGCACCTTATTCTTTTCTAACAAGTTATAAAGTTCTTGAAATAGTAACCCAATTCGAATATTAAGAATAAAAGTGTTAGAAACACAGTCGCATTAGTAATCGTCTTAGGGGAAGACATTTCTTGGTCGTAAATTCTAATATTTTGAGAACCGATGTCTATGACCACATAAAAGATAAAAATACAACTTCAGTGGTAGAATTAAAAAAAAAACGAGCTTAAATGATAGCTGAAAGTAATATATTAATTAATACTTATTCAAATGCTAGCCTGTAAGCTACAGCAATTCAAATTATTCTCCTGTTATTCAATATTTTGTAGTAAACTTACCTTTGCATAAAGTAGAAAAAATAGGCTTAACATGTTCCAGGAAAATTAATAGTCTAATTGGTATGCCCAAATTTGCATCTTATGATGTAAAAAACGTCTTTTACGCTTCTATTATTATGAACATTAAAATATAATGAAGAAGAATTAAAAATAATATTTAAATAAATATGATATTGTTCAAATAATTAATCTTCGCTGCAGGATTACTAATAAATACTGCAAATAAGGACGTATAAATTTCGAAATAAATTTTGTAATTGGCAAATCGAAATTTGTATGAAATTAATAAAATTACTTTTGGGGAATTAAATTTCCTGAACAAGTGAAGGGTTTCTTTAATGTACGACAAATTTAACATTAATTTTTAATAGACCTAAACCATTCAATAATATACTAGAAAGTTGATGTTCGTACTGTAATGAGCTCTCTAGAGGAATAACTCTGGAGGATAATTTTAATATGATGGGGGTAAGTAAAAAAGTGATAGAAGTGCAATTACTTCAAAATTCAAGTTTGGAAGGTGCTGCTGTTAAAATCGCAGTTGTAAAACATTTATACACAAATTGCAATGAATTAAAGTATATAAATGCGTTTGTGAGTTCATCATTTCGTGCTTTAAAGTTAGTATATTCCAAGCATACAATTTTTTTTAATATTTGAAGTTCAAAATTATTTAAAGACAGAAGATGCTTTGAAAGTTACAGTTTTTTAGTATAATAAAAATTAATATTTAGGTGGAAGCCAACTAGGAAAAAGAATTTAAAATTTATTTTCGTAGTTAACTGTATTCTCTTTCTCTGAGTTGTGTTTTTCCTGCATTCTTGAAAATAGAAAAGTAAGAAAATCATTTGAGGTAATTTTAAAGGTAAATTCTTTGTACCGAATATTTAAAAAATGTATTTGGAGCGAACGTAAACAGATTTTTGTGTACTTTGTTTACAACAGCATTGGCCTGGTCTTTATATCTAACAAGTTTACAAATATGTAACTTTCATGTTATTTAATTTTAAATGTAAATAATACTCGTTGCTTTTGAATTTGAACTAAACTCATCATATTTGTTGCAGGTATGTGCTAAAGGACTCCAACTTTCGGAGCATTAACGGATCAAAAATGTAAGCTTTCTATTATTGTTATGTCCTCTTCTGGAATAAAAATACCGGGTGGCCATAAACATCTGAAATCCCGGTAGCCATGGAATTAGCTACGATACTTATAACTGTTGGTTAGCATTATACATATTTCAATTATAATAAGTATTGGTATGAAATATAATAAAATGCAAATAAGAGGAGGGGAATGTGCCCCAGATTCTGCAGTTTAGCGTACGACTCGATTATAAAAATCTCCTGTTCTAACTGCAATAGTTATTGTTATCTGTAATAATTTTTGACAGATAGGAATTTTAGTTTCAAGACGGTATCAAGACTCACAGTATTTCTTGCAGAAATATTGCATTTTTTAACCAATTGCATCCATGATTTTTTCCATCCATTTCCTCTACAAAAATAAATAAAATGGATTTGTAAAAAGCGAAAACGTTGATTAAAGTTAGAAATGGTGCCAGAACAATAACAGCAGCCACTCCAGTTCTGGTTTGATAATTAACTCGTCTAGCGAATTTAAATCTGATAAACGACCTTGCTAATATAAGCCTTGTTAGACTCTGCAAATTGCGATTAGTCATGACAGCTTGAGTGTTCCTGATGTGGTAATGCCATGTTATCCATTGTTTACAACAGCTAATGGAAAACATCTACCTTTTTTTTTAATATGTTTCAAATCAAAACTGATTTAATAAAAATTGAATAAGGTAACATTTTATAAACTTAATCCAGGTGCACTAACGCAAAAAATCGCTGTCCTTTCATCTTGCTGCACAAATACGTTCCTTATTCCCCAGCACCTTATCGCCAAACTCGAGAATTGAAACAAATTTTTGAATAATTCATGGCTCATATCAGGGCACCGCCTTTCAAAAACTGGAACAGGGCACTCGCAGAGCCCGCAACAGTCGAGCCCTGAAAAACTACAAAAGCATCAATCACTTTTATAGGTCTCTACATAAGTTAACAAGATGGGCTCGGGTTTAGGGTTAATAAATTTCCCTGATGACCTCCTTATGCTTAGTACCTTCTCGAGTGCCTTTTTCCATTTGAAAGGCTGCGGTGCTTCACTACATTGAGGCTTTTGTTGGCGGAGCAACCTGAAAGCAGACTCTGATTTGAAGTAATAAGTTGCCGAAGAGCAAATTATCCGTGGGCGGTGCTTTCAGACCGTTTTATTTACTAACTTGAAGTAGCTTCTACTAAAACTCCCACTGGTCTAACGTAAAATGTTTGCTTTTGAAATTTGAAAACTGAAGATGTGATGAGATTTTGTATATGAAATCATACTTCTGCAACTGTGTGGCTTTCACAAAATTAAACGTTGCACTTAAATATCCTACCAGTTTGCTTCCAATCCTATATACGGTTCTTGAAAATGTTGTTTATAAACAGTTGATATTTTACGCAGACTCTCATAAAATTATCCCTGATTGCCAGTCAGGTTTTAGGAAGCTATAGAGCACAACAACAGCACTGCTTAAAATGACTGATAATATCTTTAGACGGTTGGATAAAAATGTGTGTGGCTTTGGTTACCTTAGACTATTCAAAGGCATTTGATAGGATAAAAATGTACAGCGACGCCTATAATTATTGGCCTAACGGCTGTTGGCTGAGTACCAAAAAAAATAAATAAATAAATAAACCATACGTTAATGTGTTGTAAGCTTAAATATCTAGGTTTTGATGAAGTAGTGTCTTATTTAATAATACAAAATCAGAAATATGTAACATATCGTCAGTTGTTCCGCAAGGATCCATACTAGACTCTCTCCTATACCTACTTTACACATCAGACTTACCACTTAACAATATCCACTTCGGACGTGCAGACTTATGCAGATGACACCCAATTAATTCATTTTTTCCATGGGGATAATGTGCCTGAAGCCGAATACAATCTAAACAGGGATCTAGCCAAACTAGAGGAATTCTCTAATAATCACAACCTAAGTTTAAATCCAAAAAAATCAAATGTACTTCTATTTTGCACCGATAACTGGAAAACTCAAATCAAAAGAAAATAAAAATGGGAGGAGTGACTGTAAGTTATTCAGATGAGGCAAGCATACTGGGAGTAGTAATTGATGACAATTTACGATTTAAAAGTCATGTGAGTAACCTCACACAAAGGACGTACATTCGTTTAAGAATGCTTTATGCAAACAAATTTATTCTAAATTTTAAGATACGGAAAAAACTTTGTGAAACGCTGGTTCTGTCTATTTGTAATTATTGTAATGTCGTTTATTATCCTTGTTTGGACTCCACGTTCAAAAATAGAATCCAAGTTGTTCAAAATCATTGTGTACGTTTCATATGGGGGCTGCAAAAATTTGATCATGTTTCGAATTTTTATATTCGTCTTAAATGGCTACGCCTGAGGAACATTGTTATTTATCATTATTCTGTTTTGATCCGCAAACTGCTACAGGCGTCTACCCGTTGGTATCTTTGTGACAAGCTTATTTTTAGAAATAATATTCATCAACGACAACTAAGTGTTATTCGAATTAAAGGCCCTCGGTTAGTACACTAACAATCTTGGGCTCTTATTTTACTCATACTGCCCTTGGTACCTTAATAACTATTATTATATCTCAAATAAATCAATAATCATATTCAAAAAATATATAAGAAGTATTCTCCTTCAAGACAATATGTGATAGGATAATGGCTGTGGTATAGTCGTATAGCTGTCTAAGTGTCACACCTACATATATGTAATCAGTTTAGAAGGTTAAGTGTAAGAATAGCTTTAGCTAAACTTCGCCTTCTACACTGAAAATGTTCGAATACGTGTATTTGTATATGTATATGTATATGTAAATTAAATTCTTTGCATTTGTATTCACACCTGACACCTGAATTATGTAAAAACCTTTTCTTCTTTCGAAATTTGAAGAACTGAAACCTTTTATCAGAGAAAGTTTTGTTTCACCATGTGACTTTTATAAAATGAAATACTTGGCAGTTGCATGTAACTAAATTATGTAGAAAAGAATTTGTCGAATACAGACTTTTTTCTTTGGAGTAGTTGAAAAATTAAAGCGTTTTATCATAGCATATTCTCGCACCATGTGACCGTTAGGAAATTAAATTCTTTGCATTTGAATATGATAACTGAAAACTTAATTTGTCAAATACACGCTTGGTGCTTTCGAAATTCGAGGAATCGTAATATTTTATAATAAAAGGTTTTGCTCTCACCATATGACTTATAAATTTAACTACTATGCATTTGCATATAACTAAATTATGTAATAACAAACAATTCGCCGAATACAGCCTTTCTGCTTTTGAATTGTTGATGAACGAAAACGTTTTACCATAGAATATGCTCGCAACATGTGGCCGTTATAAAATTAAATATTTAGCATTTACATATGATAATTGAAGTATTTCGAAAACTTAGTTTGTAGAATACACCCTCGGTGCCTTGGAAATTCGAAGAATAGTAGGTACCATTTTATAATAGAAATGCTCGCACAATGTGACTTTTATAAATTCAATACTTTGAATTTGCTTGTTCTTATGTAGAAAACAATTTTTCAAATACAGCCTTTGTGCTTAAATTATTAAAGAATGAAAACGTTTTATAATAGAACGTTGTGCTTTCGCCGTGTGATCTTATAAAATTTAGTACTTTGCATTTGCATATGATAATTTAACTAGGTAAAAAACTGAATGTGTCGAATACTCTCACAATGTGACTTTTATAAAATTAACTACTTTAATTTGCATATAACTAAATTATGTAGAAAACAATTTGCAGAATACAGCCTTTCGGTTTTTGAATTTCTGAAGAATGAAAACGTTTTATAATAGCTAATAGCTTCCACCAATGGCGGTTATAAAATTAAATAGTGTGCATTTGCATGTCATAAATAATCGAACTATGTAGTAAACATAATTTGTCAAAGACATCCTTTTGGCTTTCGAAATTTGAAGAATGTAAACGTTTTATCACCATGTGACCCTTATAATGTTAAATTGTTAGCATTTGTATATGATACCTGAAGTATGTAGGAAATTTAATTTGTCAACTACACCCTTTCTTCTTTTGAAATTTTAAGAACGGAAAAGTTTTATCATAACAGGTTTTGCTCTCACAATGTGACTTTTATAAAATTGAATAATTTACATTTGCATGTAACTAACTTAAGTAGAAAACAGTTTGTCAAATACAGCCTTTCTGCTTTTAAATTGTTGAAGAATAAAAAGGTTTTATAATAGAATGTTGTGCTTTCACCATGTGAACTTTATAAAATGTATAACTTTGCATTAGCATATGATAATTTGACTAGGAAAAAAGCTTAATTTGTTTTGCTCTCACCATGCGACAAATTAACTACTTTAATTTACATACAATTAAATTATGTAGAAAACAATTTGCCGAATATAGCGTTTCGGTTTTTGAGTTTCTGAAGAATAAAAACGTTTGATAATAGAGCGTTGAGCTTTTACCATGTCTCGGTTATAAAACTAAATACTTTGTATTTGCATACGGCAAATAATCGAACTATTTAGTACACATAATTTGCCAACGACATCTTTTCTGCTTTCGAAATTTGAAGAAAGAACAAATTTTATAATAAAACGTTGTGCTTTCAGATGTGACGTTTATAAAATTAAATAGTTTGCATTAGCATATGATGATAATTGAATTAAGTGGAAAACTTAATTTGTCAAAAACACCATTTCTTTTTTCGACATTTAAAGAATCGAAACGTTTCAGAATAAAACATTGTGCTATCGCTATATGAACTTTATTAAACTAAATACTTTGCATTTGCGTGTGATAGTTAAATTATATATAAAATAATTTCTTAAATACACGAAATTTGAATAATGAGAATGTTTTATAATAGAACGTTGCGCTATCAATATGTGACCTAGTATATAAAATTACAAACTTTGCATTTGCATATGATAATTGATTTGGGTAGTAAAAATTATTTGGTAAATACACCATTTCTGCGTTCAAAATTTGAAGAATGAAACAAGTTTTATAATAGAAAGTTGTGCGCTTACCATGTTACAGTTATAGAATTAAATACTATTCAATTGCATATGATAATTGAATTATGTAGAAAACTTAATTTATCGCATTTCATTTGATAATGTACAGCAGGGGTCGGCAACCTTTTTCGGACGGCGGGCCATTTTCAAAATATTTTTTTTTATGCGGGCCGCACATTCAAATGTAACTTAAATAGTGCTTTTATATCATATACGAGTATAAATATTATTAAAAATAAATATAGAAAAAATTTATTTTTTATTGACATGCTATAATTACAATAATGTTAGAGAACAAAAATTTTAGAATTCTTAAAAGGGAAAAAAAAAGAAAATACAATTCCAATTAAATATGTATAAATATGTAAATATAAAATATATAAATATAAAAAATATAAAATATTGTAGTGAAACGTCATACGGCTGTCAACATGAACGCACATATGAACATACAGTAGCAAACTGGCGAAATGAAAGAATTAGTGATGGGCCTATCCGGAATGAATAATTGGAAAGTTTCCGATTGTTAAAAAAATCGGAAGGTTCCTATTATTTCGGAACTTTTCGGAATTCGATTATTTTACTGTTCGGTGCACAAAATTCGGAACTTTCGGAATTCGATTATTTTACTATTCGGTACACAAAATGAGAAAACGAAATGCCAATTTGAACTGAACGGAATACGGAATGTTGTATTGACTCACTTGACTGCTATATGCTGGTTGGCGAATGTCGACGAGTCGCGC
Organism: Agriotes lineatus; assembly: GCA_940337035.1. Taxonomy (NCBI): domain Eukaryota; kingdom Metazoa; phylum Arthropoda; class Insecta; order Coleoptera; family Elateridae; genus Agriotes; species Agriotes lineatus. Next base: position 63,418 of record CALNHX010008206.1, read on the forward strand.
CGTGTGCGCATGTGTATGATACGTGAATGGCACTAATGGCAGTGGTATTTCGTAGATTAATTATTAGATAGTACACCTACAGACTTCAAATTCAAATATTGTTTTATACTATCTATTATGTACTTTATGTGCTATTAAACTTTAAAATATCACTAC